>JBBPRV010000694.1:0-15871 GCA_038093235.1 Boletus harrisonii
CATCTTCCTTCTGAATTCCGTGCAGCGGTTGGCGTGCAATGGTCGAGCAAAGTTGATGCGTGGATTTGAGATCAAATTTCTCACGCGGCCAACTTAGCCGAAAAGGACAGTAATCAACGCAGCCTGTATCACGAGTGGTTCCGTGACCGCATATTTGGTCATGGTGTACAGAACCTTGAAGTACGTCAGGTTGCGATTCTTAGCTGGATAATCTGGTAGGACAAAGTACACGCCGACCAACACCAGACACTGTACACCGATGGCCATGTAGTACACTGCACGCCACGTATTGAAGTTACCGATCACCCCCGCGAGCACGCGTGCGATCAAGACCCCAAGAATGAGGCCAGAAAATACCACGGATAGGGCCGATGCTCTGCGTTCCGGTGTAGCTAGATCGGCTGCAAGTGGCATGAGGATCTGTGGAGTGACACTGGCGACACCGATGGAGTAGCATAACACTTCAAAGACACGGAGGTTGGGAGTTATGCCGAGCCCGATGGTAAGTGTGGTCGACAACAAGACCAACAGCAAAACTAGCTGTCGCCTGCGGACCAGATCTCCTAGAGGGGATATCAGAAGGAGACCCGTCGCATATCTCATTAGGGTATTGAATATCTGCAGTGTTTCGTAGATAATACGAGCATAACTTACCCAGCCTGTATCAACGTTGGTATCCTGTGGGGTGGTCTGACGTTAAATAGTGCCATTCGAAAGTGGTGAAATCACATACACTGACACCTCGCTGTAGGTGACATCAAAAGAATTTGAAAATTCGACTGACAACACAAGCGATGAGCACGCTAACAAAAATACATGAAACTCTTTCCATACTCAACAAGGGTTGGCAATAGTACAAATTCGCTACGACTTGAAAGAGGTCAGGAAGGATCAGTCATATTGGTTCGAGTACACACCAAATGTACAAGCAAATCCAAACGACACATTTAACAGAAGTCCAAAATAGAAAGGTTTGTCGGGATCGTAACGAAGCCTCTCCGGAATTGGAAGGATTCCGAAGTCAGTCAGTGTGGGCACCTCGCTGTCTACCTTCAAGTTCCTAGCGTTTGGTGCTACTGCTGGGGTTGGCGCAACGACCTTGATATCGAATGTCAAAGACATCATGGGCACTCGGGACTGGCGTCAACAAACACCTTTGGTCCTTTGCTTGACCACTAACGCAAGCCATCACGATATCATTAATTTCTGTGAAACACGAGTTCCAATAAGTCTAGAGTTTTTCGGCATCCCGACGGGTTCGGACGCGCCCCAAGATATCTTTATCGTGCTGACAACTTATTCGGAAATCTGTTTGTTTCCAATGCATGTGCCTGGTAATGGGTGTCTTCAAGAGTTGAATCTTGTCACCATCAAAGGTTAGCTTCGTTGGTCGACCATCTGTGCCAAACCCAGGAAATGAGGAGCTACAGTATATCAATGACAGTTCTTTTCGTTTCCAGAGCCAAGCCTGGGTGACCATACCTTATTCGTAAAGATGTCACCCAATTCCATAACGTGCGTTGTAGTGTTGCAAAAAATGCAGTGTGTCCCCCTTTTATCATGCTGCGTTGGCAGTGTCTCCTGATTCCGTATGCCGTACAAAGCCCTTTTCCATTTTCTCAAGTAGCAGGGTGTGGGGTCCCAGTGTCTCTCTTCTGTGCTTCCACCACGCTTTTGCGAGCCCCGAAACCGCCCGTCCAACCAAACCAGTGGTTTCTAGGGCAATGAGGTCCTCGCAATGCAAGCATCCCAAGTTGAAAAGCGTACAACGCTAACATCAACAAGGCGCAAGCCCGCCAACCATACTGGACGAACACTCGTGTCCAAACGGAAGTCCCAATGACCTGCCCAATGAAAAGCTAGGTTGCTCATCAGTACAAGTCATCATGATCTAATGAAGTTGTATTCTCTCACCGACAGTATGAGGATGGCATTCAGGCGAGCCCGTGCGGCCGTGGAGATGCTATTCGATGATCATGATGATTATACCAACTCACTGTCGGGAACGAGGTGTACCTGACATTGCGGTAGCCAACGACACTTGCTGCATTTGACGGGCAGCATCGATGCCTATACAGGCAATGACGACCGCAGATACGTTGATTCCACCCGCAGCGGCTTGCACAGATTGAAAAACGAGAAGGATAGACGTTGCCACCAGCGTTGCGTACTACGGTACGAGATTGTCAATCAACCGGCCCATAAATGGGCCGACGAGCACACCGCACATGCCCACAAGTCCGAATAGGCCGATGTTAAGTCTGAACGAGGTCAGTCACGTGAGATAGACCAATAGTCGTGATCAATTGATCACCCACGTCGAGTAATAATATGGAGGTCCATCGAGCAACAACGTCAACGTGACCCAGAAACCAGTGAAACATTCGCTGGATGCGGTACTGATCAACGCGATCTGTATCATGAATGGTTCCGTGACCGCGTATTTGGCCATGGTGTACAGAATTTTGAAGTACGTCAGGTCGCGGTTCTTAGCTGGATAATCTGGTAGGACAAAGTACACGCCGACCAACACCAGACATTGTACACCGATGGCCATGTAGTAGACTATTCGCGAAGTGTTGAAGTTGCCGATGACCCCCGCAAGCACGCGTGCGATCAAGATTCCGAACATGAGGCCAAAAAGTACCACGGACAGGGCCGATGCTCTGCGTTCCGGTGTAGCTAAATCGGCTGCAAGAGTCATAAGGATCTGTGGAGTGACGCTGACGACACCGATCAAGTAGCATAACGCCTCGAAGACACGAAGGTTGGGTGTTATGCGGAGCCCGATGGTAAGTGTGGTCGACAACAGGACCAACAACATAATTAGTTGTCGCCTGCGGACCAGATCTCCTAGAGGGGATATCAGAAGGAGACCCGTCGCATATCTCGTTAGTGTATTGACTACCTGCAGTGTTTTGTACATAATATGAGTGTAGCTTACCCTGCTTGTATCAACGTTGGTATCCTGTGGTTTGCCGTTAAACAGTGCCTTTCGGAGTGGTGAAATCACAAACACTGATACTTCGCTGTAGGTAACATCAAAAGGCTTTGAAAATTCGACTGAAAACACAAGCGATGAGCATGCGATCAAAAATACATGAAATTCGTTGCATACTCAACAAGGGTTGACAATAGTATAAATTCGCGACGACTTGGAAGAGGTTAGGAAGGTTCTATCTTGTTGGTTCAAGCACGCACCAAATGTACTAGCAAATCCAAACGATACATTCAACAAAAGTCCAAAATGGAAAGGCCTATCGGGATCGTGAGCCTCTTCAGAATTGGAAGGATTCCGAAGTCAAGGGAGTGCACGTTGTTGTCTAGGAATTAGTGCACCGACCTCAGCTTTGGTTGTCGAAGAAACCATGGGCCCGGATCTCTAGCAGCGTCTGAAGCATAAATAGCCTTGCTCGACGCATGGCGAACTACATGTGGGACTAGACTCGCGAGGTCAGCAGCTATTATGTTTACGTGAAGGCTTCCTTGTGACTCAGATGAATAAGCGGAGCGCATGTACCTCTCGAGCCTTGACTACGGAAGTGTTTAAAAATGCCTACAGATCGAATCACTGTCTGGCGGCCGCCGGCCCGTTTGTACATCATATATCAATAGTTGTTATTTTCCTTTGCAAAGGAAAGATGACATCTAACCCCACAACGTATGATGTAGTGTATTCAGAGCCAGGGCACAAAATATTCGATCTTGTCATTTCCCGATCCGTTCCCACTTCTCGGCATTCTCACGCACCCGCTACCTCCAGCAGTGATTTCTGCGTCCTGGCTGTCCCTCAGCCAGTCGATCCCGTCTTTGGAGTGTACACATCAAGCCGGAATATCTCAGGGAAGTCATCGGAAACTCCCGATCAGCGCCGTGGCAAACCACCCTTATTGAGTCTTTTTTGGAACAGTCGAGGAGGTACCCGACCTGATGAAGCATGCTGATTGGGTCCACTTTACTTGCCACGGAGCCCAAGATCCCGAGAGCCCACTGACAGTGGACTCTGCCTCGCGGATCAACGCCGCTTGAAGCTGTCAGACATCATCGTGCTCTCACATCCTCGCCGTGGGCTCGCGTTTCTCATTCGCATGCAAACCGCGATGGGCGACAAGAATCTGTCGGAGGAGAGGAAGCCGTCCATATCGCCGCAGGAATGTTATTCGTGGGTTACGACAATGCGATCGATCAGCGATCGCGTTGCACCCCGCGTGGCCAAGGATGATTACGAGCAGCTTGTCAGGACCGGCGGCGCATCGCCGGAATATCGGGAAGCTGCACGAGCGCTGCACGGTGCTGTAAGACGTCTTGGAGAACGTAGGGTCTCGTTTGTCGAGTGACTTCCGTTTATCCATGTAGGTCTTTGAGCGGTTCAGTATGATGTTCGAGACTCTGGGGCATTCGACTTTGGCTCTCGTCAATCGCACATATCTGTTCAAGTTGTCATGAAGATTCGCGGGCTGTGACGATTCGATCATTTGCCTACACATCCAGCTACCCCAGCTACTACAGGAACATGAGGATTGGCCACACATCGCGTTGATCTCTCCTCGAAATATGGCCTAGTTTGCAGAAACCCTTTGATAGAATCTCGGAGAGACACTTGTCTTCAGGTACGGCCCCTCGTTTCCCCAGAAGAACTTCGGACCCGAAGGAGAAGTCCTCGAGATCAAAGAAGTTTCATAGCAGGGTCGCGGTGCCGGTAGAACTCGATGAGCGAATACGCACCAGGAGCATGGTGTATGCTCGGAATCGATAAGATAGCCTGCCATTACGTTGGGTTCATACAATGGGTGTTTTTCTTTTTTTGGATTCGTTTCTTGCCAGCACAAGACAGTTGTACCCTCCACAACGGTCAAGAGGCCTCTGATGAATCGGGTTCGAGACACATATCCGCCCTGTTTAATGTAGATGGTAACGGATGGCACCATATCCATAGGAATAGAGGTCCAAGGATCCATTGCTTCAATGTTGGAAGCGAGCGTGAGACTCCGACGTCCGATGCCCTGTGGCGCTTCCTCAGGCTCGAAGCGTCGTGAACCACGCCATGGTGTTTTTATTGTAACATGACCTTGTAAGTACATGTCATCAAATTAGACATCATGATGGACGACCTTTTCCATAGTTACTGAATAGACTTTTTCTTGTGCCAGTGTTTGGCGACACGCTCCGAGTCGACGATCCCTGGGATTCGATAAGAAATGCGAGCCCTTCACGAACCCGGCTACCCGCACGCGTTTAGAACCTCGCCGTGTACGCCGCTTGGTGATGTCGCACATCCCATCGGAACATATCAATAGGATTGCACAATGCACTTGTACCGAGGTAAGTATGGAGGCATGTCACCCGCCAAGATCTCTGTGGTGCCTGTAAAAGCAGCCCTGAAGATAGTTCGTCATATATGATATATCTCCATCTCTTACCGGCATACTGTGGTTCTTTTTTTTTTTCGTCCCCATTCCTTCTTCCTTCCAACTACAGTCCTTCGCTTTTTTTCCCGACAGGTCATTTAGATTGGCAAGACTTCGACAGGGGTGGTGTATAATCCATCATGCTCAATGGCTTGAACGGCTCCCAGCATTGCTGGTCATTGTCGGCGCTGACGGTGGTCACGGTGGATTCAGAGCAAGCAGCACCAGACTCCACCTTAACAGCGCTGGATCCTGCCAATGTGCCTTCTCACAAGGATTTTGGGGTCTTAGCTGTGCCCGCACGGTTGCGCTACGACCCTGGTCGGCAACTGGATCTCGGTCGGTGGACCAAGTTCGGCTTTGGTGTTGGCTGTACATTGGGTGAGTATGCCGTTATCAATATGATGCGCCAGTCGTGTTAACGTACTACGGGAAGTGGCGGCAAATCTTTATTACTGCCAACCTCTCTTGAGTAAGATGGGTCTGTTGTCTCTTAGGATGGATTCGTCGCTCAAGTGTTATTTTTCTAGTCGAGATAGCCAATTCATTCCATGAGCCGTACACTACAGTGGCGTGGTAGGTTCGCCAAGGCTGCGTTCATTTGAGTATAACTGATGGCGTTTCAGGATACCCACTATGTATCAAGCAGGGTGCGTTTCCAATGTCTTTATGGGGCCACTATTCATGGGGACTTTGGGGTTCACATATAGCAGATATTGTGTTGGGTTATTCTTTATCTCTCCTCTCGGTGATTTGGTTCGGCGTCGTCAGCTGATTATAACGCTCGTCTGCATCACAACCTGCCTTTCGGTGGCCTTGGCACTGTCACGGAGCCTCGTCGGCTTTTGTGCGCTCGCTGTCCTCATCGGCGTGTTTAACGTTACCCCTCAAATCCTCATTCCTTTGGCGGTGGACCACACCATCCCACAACATCGTGCCAGCGTTGTCTCGATCCTCCAATCCGGTCTCATGCTCGGCATCCTCCTCGCGCGCGTCCTATCTGGCGTTATTAGTTATTTTACCACCTGGCACACGGTGTACTACATTGCCATCGGCGTGCAGGCCGTCGTCTTGTGCGGTGTTTATGTCCTCGTACCAGATCTCCCGCCAAAAAATCCCCACCTCACGTATGTGGAGATCTTACACACCATGGTCACATATTGCGTCACCGAACCGAGGCTCGTGCAGGCCGCGTCGATTAATTTTGCCTCGATAGCGTGCTGGACTAATTTTTGGGTGACGCTCACGTTTCTGTTGGGTGATGAGCCGTATAATTTCTCAACGTGAGTGCCCTTCCCCTCCCCTCCCCTTTTCTGCGATGCTTACACTGCAAATCCACTCGTGATAATGACGAAATGTGGGTTGTGACTTGATGCGTTTATGTTTGAATGTCTAGTTTGTATATCGGTCTATTCGGGTTGATTGGTATCCTGGGCATCTTTTCGGCCCCACTGGCGAGTCCCTTCGTTGACCGCCGCGGTCCCTGGCTTGCGGTGCTCGTAGCGACCCTTTGCCTGTTGGTTCTGCAGAGCATCGAAATGGCCGCCGGTGGCATCCACATCGCCGTCGTCATCATTGTGTGCTTTTTCATCGATGCGTTTCGACAGACACAGACAGCTTCGTTACAGACGATAGTGTTGAGGTGAGCAAGGCTTTGGGATAGGACACTTTTGAGATGAAAACGAACTGAGATGTGTAGTATTTCTGAAGAGGCACGTTCGCGCCTAAATGCTATCCTTACAGTTTCGGTACGTGTGCCCTTCAGCTCGGTTTCGGGCTGCTGCCTTGCTCTCTCAACTGCTCATGCTCTCTTACTGATATCTTACTATCCATTCACGTGTCTGTTCATTTTGTGATCGACAGCTCTTCGCTGGCCAGGTCCTCGGTTCCTCCGCCGGATCCCACATCTTCCTCCATTACGGCTGGCGTGCCGCCGCCGGACTCTCGGTCGGTCTCTATGGGTGGCAACTGCTCGTCCTGTTCATGCGCGGACCGAACTGTGGACCACACGTTTGGTTTGGTTACGAAGGTGGGTTTGCCCTTGGTGGTCAAAAGTTGTATCAAGAACGTACGGAAACCGCTTCGCGTGTGGCAAGCGTGGCTGGTGGGACGGAGACAGAAATACAGGCGAGCGTTGAGACGCTGGTGCCTGAAAGCTTGTTCTGGTCAGGAAAGCGTGTATGATCAATCCTAGTCCATAAAGGTGGGAGCTAAAGGTGGAAGGGGATGTGAAGAGATTGGGTATCCTGTGTATTATTAGTACATCGATCTGCATGTTGCTCGGCTGGGCGATATACATTGGGTATATATTTACCTGGATGGGTAGGGTCTTAATGCATTAATAGCATTTAATCTTTAGACATTAAATAGGTGTTGTGCATGAATCACGCTTCGGAAGTGCTTACTGGAGGAGTTAGGCATCACCATAGGAAGGTGCATGAGGTGTGCGGAAGATAGTGGATAATGCAACAATAAGGCAAACCATCGGGCGATGAGAAGTTATGACACTTGTCAGACGGCGCGTGCTGTACATGGGTAGACCCCAAGCCCCTTGAGTCTGCGAAGCGATGTCATACGGAGGGAGGGAACTTGAACGGAGCGATGTACATTACAGGTTCGTCCCTGATTCGAAGCTCAGAACAAGACCATGTGCTACAAGCATGGCAGAACACCCTGTCCGAACCAACGACAGGTAGACGGCGTATGACAGGGAAGATCCATGCGTTCGAGAAGCGGGGATATATAGGAGGACTAAGGTCCCCATGAGACCTGATTACAATATGAGTGTGGGTGGGGCCCTGGACCCTGGACCAGGTTCGCGACATGCCCTGTTTGCGCTCTGTTCGCTACGCCCGGAGGTCTATCGCCTACGCAATGGATCAGTCCATGACGACGTGCCTTTTCTACGTGAGTTGACCCATGCTAGAGTGAGGGTACTCACCCCAGTCCGACCGCTAAGCGGCTAGAGGCACCAAAACGAGTCGAACCCTTTTGCCTCAGCGCGGACACTCTCGAGTCACACTTCATTGGATACGAATCAAAGAGCGGAGGAAATAGGCGGATCAAATATCATGCCGAGAAATGAAGATATACATATAGTAACCCACATCGAGTCCCGAAACGCGTGGCGTAGCAAAAAGTTGTGCAAGGACTCGGGCGGGCTTGAAACTTGGTGGATGAGTGCAAAGAAAAGGTTTATGCTGGTTTGGAAAGGCGAGAGATCTCCGGTTGCTTGGACCGCCTCTTCGGAGATGTCGACGCAGTACCGTTTTCATTGATAAGCCCAGAATTTTGGAAATTCGGGACATGATCGCTTGAAATCCAAGTGTGAAACCGCGGACTCGTGCTTGCAGGAGGATGCATGTTCCTCTGATCTGCGTAAAAGCCTGACAGAGCAGACCACCGCGAAGCGCCGACATTTCGACATTGCGCAGGCACAATCACGGCTCTGCAGAACTCAGGATGTCTTGGCCTCGGAATTGACAACTTGCCCACATGGCCGACGATGGGTATCATAGAGATGCATCCCACTTACTAACACTGCCCTACAAGTATTACGGCAATTTGCTGGGTTCAAGCTGCTTATGTACCCTGCACGACCACATGCAAAACTCGTTGCATTTCGAGTTGCACGGGTTCAGGGGGTGGGACGCTGTCATAATGGGTGAGTAGTTGCTAGGTCCGAGGCGGGTTGTCATAAATTTCGTGCCTCGCTCCTGACACGCCGGGGTGCCCTCATCCTCGATCATACCTAGGCCCGTTCGACAGCCAAAGCTTGGAAGGCAGCGTCACGATCTTCTATTTAAATGATCGCCGCCAAGGTACTCTCAAGTTCGTTCACTTCTTGTTCTTGTCACATCTGAATCCTATACTGGTATCCAGTGGTCCATCCTTTCTTGTTCACACACCCGCTCGCTGTATCAGCCTGAGGAGAGGGACACCCTTGAGCAGTTTCCGCAGTGAAATTTCTGCTTTGGGCTTGAGGAAAATCTATTCTCAACCTCGACAGACAGCAGGTAGGTCTCAACCTCGTTCTGGCACGCACCGTGTGGTAATAAAATTTTTCGCTCATGGCAGTCCAGGTCTTCGCGTGGCGAGTAGTCAAGTTACGCCTGCAGGTCAAGGCGATGATCCACATCTCCGCTTACCTGTAAGCCGCAGGGTTATATACCTCAGCCTGTCGACTCTCCGCGCGGGCTATTCGTGCTTCTGCGTCCCCTGCTGGCCGCTCCTATCGCTGGTTACACGATGGATGTGGAACAGGTCTTTTCGAATTTCGTAGGACCCCCCGTGCCGCATAAGGATTTTGGGTTCCTTGTCGTTCCGAAACGACTCAGGTACTCTGCTGTTCATCCGTTTTATTTTGGATCGTGGTCCAGGCTTGTGTTTGGTTTAGGATGTGCATTCAGTCAGTATTCCTCCACTGAAGAGAACTTTTTCTGACCTCCAGAAGCTGTGGCAAATCTGTACTACTGCCAACCACTCCTGAGTAAGTCTTCCTCGTCCTCCTTACCATCCTCCCCACTCAGTCTCGTCTCTTTCTGCAGTCCAGATGTCGATTGATTTCCATGCAACATACGAGGACGTATCACAGTGAGCGATTTCATGTGAAGCTGTTCTTGTCTGATTTCTCTTCAGGGTTCCTACGATGTACCAAGCTGGGCACGTTTCGTCACTCTTTGTTAACCGACCTAACTGAACATCTCTGGGTAACAACAGATATTGTATCGGACTATTTTTTATATCCCCTCTAGGGGATCTTCTCCGGCGACGCCAGTTAATTCTGACGCTCGTGTTCATCACAACATGTCTCTCAGTTGGTTTGGCTCTGTCGAAAAACCTCCTCGTCTTTCAGACATTCGCATTCCTTCTCGGAGTGTTCAACGTTACCCCTCAAATTCTCATTCCCTTTGCGGTAGACTTGGATTCTCCAGAACACCGTGGAGTCACAGTGTCAGTTCTCCAGTCTAGCATCATGCTAGGAATACTGCTGGCTCGCGTGATAGCTGGGATTGTCGCGTACTTTCTTCCATGGCGCGTGGTATACTACGTATCAATCGCACCCCAGGTTATTGTTTTGTGTGGGACATACATGCTCATACCAGATCAGCCATGCAAAAATCCTAGTCTCACTTACCTCAAAATATTTTACACGATGGCCAAGTATCTCGTCACTGAACCACGACTCATACAGGCAGTACTCATCAATGCTGCATCCGTTGCATGCTGGTCCAGTTTCTGGGTGACCCTTACTTTCCTTTTGGGAGGTTCACCCTATGATTACTCGACGTAGGTTTCCTCGTAGTCACTCTGAGGCTGGCTGAAACCGAACTCCCAGGTTGTACATTGGCTTATTTGGTCTTATTGGAGCCGCGGGCGTGCTTGTAGGACTTTTATTAGGACGGTTCGTCGATCGGATTGGCCCTTGGTTGTCGTTGCTTGTAGCGACTTGTTGTCTTCTCGTGTTGCAAAGCGTCGAGACCGCAGCTGCAGGAATCAACATAGCTGCTGTGATCATCTTTTGTATCGGACTTAATGCTTTCCGGCAATCGCAGACCGTTTCTCTGCAGACCATAGTCTTTGGGAAAGTCTTTTCCGCTGGACCGTCGAATGACACTATCTAACCTATATTCTAACCAGGATCTCGGAAAACGCTCGATCACGTTTGAACGCCATCCTGACGCTTTCGGTATGTATATCATCTTCACAGGAAGTAGGTTTGTTTTGCTAATCTCCTCGGATGCTTTGTATAGCTTTCTGGGGGGCAAGCGATGGGCACTTCTTCAGGATCCCGGGTTTTCTTGACTTTTGGCTGGCGCGCTGCTTCCGCTCTTTCGATGGCGTTTTATGGGTGGCAGTTGTTTGTTCTCCTCCTTCGGGGGCCGAACTGCAAACGATACACGTGGTTTGGCTACGAAGGTGGATTCACCTATCAGCCCGAGGTGGAGCAAAAGCAGAATGGCACGGAGACCCCCGCGACTCAAACTTCTTCCATGCTCGACGTTGTATATTCCAACTCAAATCAGGTAGAATGCGAGAGCCCCCGAACGTGAAGGTAACTTGTCAACGATTCGCCTTTGTCAACACTTTGCATGCCTTCTTCTGAGACTATTATTCCCGATCAAATGAAAATATTCCACTCGCAACAATGCAGAGTTGCTTTCTTCATTCATTGCTATGGACATCACTTATTTTAACATTCGTAGGGACTTTACTGATCGTGCGTTATGATCCATCGGTTTTATTCTCTCTGAACCCGTAACTTACAATGCCAGACGTTTTATGTAATACTACCAGTAGTCACTTTTGTAATCAACATGCATGTATTCTGTGGACGACGAACACTGTGTACCGACCGAAGCCCATTTCTACTATTGTCAACCCATATTGAGTAAGGCTGATCGCTCTTATAGCCTACTAATAGTTTCCTAGCTCATGGACAAAGTCCAGTTCAATTATCAAATCCCTTCTCCGTTACCTAACACCCACTTTGGTGCTTGGCAGGGTAGACTGTTTGGCCTTTCAATTCGCTCATACTCATGGTAACAGGTATGGCATCGGACTTTCGACTGTTTCTCTCCCGTGCGTGACGTGTTACATCGTCGTGGATAGATTCTCTTCCTAGTTCCCCGTTCGACATATCATACCATCGGACTCGAAATATCTATGTTTTTGAAGTCGTATCGTTCTGGGTCAGGTTCACATCTCTCTCCCCTCAAATACTCCTACCGTTCCCAGCGGAATTGGCATCTCCAAAAACGCCGTACATCTGCTATATCCTTGGTACCGTCCGAGTCGGGACTCCCGTTGGGCATCCTCATAGTCCGGGTTCTTTCCAGCGTAGTTGCCAACTTCGTAAGCTGGTGGCAAGTCGATTGTACTTGATTGACGAACGTACGCACAATCTTGATCGGCCTTTCCGGCCTCCTCGGTATCTTGGATATGGTGGTCGTTCGCGTCATCTACAGGTTCCATGTCACGTAGCCTTGGCGGCTATGCTCTCCTTCATTGCCTTCCAATCTGTTCAGACGGCAGTTGGAGGGTTCAAAGTTGCTGCGGTAATCATTGTGTGCTCTGGTCGGACGTAGCCTGCCAAATACAGAAGGTTTCGCTCGCAACACTTACCCCCAGGTCAGCCCATTGGTGTTTTTCTCAGCGCTTCTCAAGAATGTGTTCACACAGAGATATCTGATACTGCACTCACAGCATTCGGAAACAGCACGTTCCAGACTGAATTTGTTGCTCCTGCTCGCTGTGCGCCATTCTGAAGTGCTTCTTCGTACGTCTGTTAACCCTATCCCCAGGTATTCTTCGGACAAGTACGAGCACATCAGCGGGGATAGAGGTGTTCGTCAACTAAGGATGGAGGGCAAACACGTTTCTAACCATGGGATTGTTCGTTTGGTAACTTTGCATCCTCCTTCTGGGGGGTCCATGTTGTTCACGTCAACGATGGATAGGCTGGGAGGGAGGATTGTGGATGAACGCGGAGGCTGGTTCGACAAAGATATCCGGCCGCGCAAGCAATTGCGAAAAAGCCGATGTGGTCCAGTCGTCGACATCAGGCAACTCGAAGGTAGACAAGAAAACTTGTACTATTGCTGCTCTGTTTCTGCGCAAATGCTTGGTGTGATTTAATGCTTCAGGACGACACTAGGTGTAGAAGTCCCTGTTGGTGAATCAAGACAACCGAGATTCATTAGCAGACGTCATGGACTGGTATTTCAACCGTGGTTCGAAGTCAACACTCTTGCTCCATGACGCCAGTTTGTCGTCCATCATGTCGATTGTTTCTGGTGCTGAACCTGCGCAGATGACCAGCAAACCTGAAGAGATTTCTTCGCACAAGTAGTCTGTAGGGCACGAAAGAGAGTCAAGGTGAATCAACGCGAGGCTCAAGTAGATTATGTAACTGAAGAAACCGGAGTATTTCGGATGTATCAATACGTACCTGGGGTATGCCGGTGGTTGTGGATTACACTAGAACCTGAGGATTCTGAGCACCACCTTGTATTGTAATATGCAGTGGGCTGTCCAGCCTGTTTGTGGTGTGCGTCAGGCGCAACTTTCCTAAGATCAGCTGGGCCGTGTACAATGCGCGCATGAACAGGTAGAGGGGCAGTATACATAGGCGCTGTTTCGAGCCTGCGAACACTCTCGTCAGGGGCCTGACCGCCACCCCGACCGCCGCCCTTCAATGGCCGTTTAGGGAACTTCCAGCTATAGCAAACGAAAGGAATAGGAGAGAAAGAGGGGGCACAAGGTGTGCACGCACGACACAACGAGAGCCTGGTGGCATAGGTATGAAGGCGGGTGGGGATTTGAAGGAGCCTTATCGACGAGGGCCAGCTAGTGCTCCAACGGGCCAACAGCCAAAGGAGAGCCCTTTCGGGCACTGCACTTCGTCATTCCCGTGCTGTACCACATCGGAAATAGCCACACTGGTGTGGACTTCTCTCTTCGCCATCCACCAAGGGATTCGATGAAACGACAAGCCTGAGGCTAGGCTTGGGTTCGTTAAACTTCGTTTGACTTGGACCAACTTGAACTTACGTACAGGGTGTACATGCAGGCACTTTCACAACGGCGCTTGCAATATTTAGCAAAATTACCCAAACTGGGGCCGCTGATTCATCCGAGTCACTGAGTCACGGGTAAAGATAATACCCTCTGACCGAGTCTAGGTCCCACATCTAGTTCGCCCTGCCACCAGGACCATTTACGCTTCAGACGTTCCTAGAGATGCGGACGGTCCATTGTTTCTTCGACAACCAAAACTGAGGTCGCTACGCCAGCCCCAGCACCATACTACGGAAAAGTAGGCAGCGACATGGAGTCTTCAACTGACTTCGGGATCGTTCCAATTCCGAAGAGGCTTCGTTACGATCCCGACAAACCTTTCCATTTCGGACTTTTGTTAAATATGTCGTTGGGATTTGCTAGTACATTTGGTGCGTGCTTGAACCAACAAGATAGAACCTTCCTGACTTCCTCCAAGTCGTCGCGAATTTATACTATTGTCAACCCTTGTTGAGTATGCAATGAATTCCACGCATTTTTGATCGCATGCTCATCGCTTGTGTTTTCAGTCGAATTTTCAAAGTCTTTTGATGCTACCTACAGCGAAGTATCACTGTATGTGATTTCACCGCTTCGAAAGGCACTTTAACGAAAAACCACAGGATACCGACGTTGATACAAGCAGGGTAAGCTACACTCATATTATGTACGAAACAATGCAGGTAGTCAATACACTAACGAGATATGCGACGGGTCTTCTTCTGATATCCCCTCTAGGAGATCTGGTCCGCAGGCGACAACTAATTATGTTGTTGGTCCTGTTGTCGACCACACTCACCATCGGACTCCGCATAACGCCCAATCTTCGTGTCTTCGAGGCGTTATGCTACTTGATCGGTGTCGTCAGCGTCACTCCACAGATCCTTATGACTCTTGCAGCCGATCTAGCTACACCAGAACGCAGAGCATCGGCCCTGTCCGTGGTAATTTCTGGCCTCATGCTCGGAATCTTGATCGCACGTGTGCTTGCGGGGGTCATCGGCAATTTCGATACGTGGCGAATAGTCTACTACATGGCCATCGGTGTACAGTGTCTGGTGTTGGTCGGCGTGTACTTTGTCCTACCAGATTATCCAGCTAAGAATCACGACCTGACGTACTTCAAAATTCTGTACACCATGGCCAAATACGCGGTCACGGAACCACTCGTGATACAGATCGCGTTGATCAGTATCGCATCCAGCGCATGTTTCACTGGTTTCTGGGTCACGTTGACATTCTTGCTCGATGGACCTCCATACCATTACTCGACGTGGGTGATCGACTGATCTCGACTATTGGTCTATCTCATGTGACTGACCTCGTTCAGACTTAACATCGGCCTATTCGGACTTGTGGGCATGTGCGGTGTGCTCATCGCCCCATTTACGGGCCGGTTAATTGACAATCTCATACCGTGGTACGCAACGCTGGTGGCGACGTCTATCCTTCTCGTTTTTCAATCTGTGCAAGCCGCTGCGGGTGGAATCAACGTATCTGCGGTCATCATTCCCTGTATAGGCATCGATGCCGCCCGTCAAATGCAGCAAGTGTCGTTGGCTACTGCAATGCTCAGTACATCTCGTTCCCGACGGTGAGTTGGTATGATAACGATGATCATCAAATAGCATCTCCACGGCCGCACGGGCTCGCCTGAACGCCATCCTCATTCTGTCGGTGAGAGTACACAACGTCGTTAGATAATGATGGGTTGTACTGATGAGCAGCCCAGCTTTTCATTGGGCAGGTTATGGGGACTTCCGTTGGGACGCGAGTGTTCCTCCAGTATGGTTGGCGGGCTTGCGCCTTGTTGATGTTAGCGTTGTACGCTTTTCAACTTGGGATGCTTGCATTGCGAGGACCTCATTGCCCTAGAAACCACTGGTTTGGTTGGACGGGCGGTT
>JBBPRV010000695.1:0-15870 GCA_038093235.1 Boletus harrisonii
ATGTTTGAGCGAGGGATGCAAGCGTTCGCTTGCTGAGTTTTTTGTCCTTGGGCCCATCCTCTGTAGATGATTCGTTGCACTGCTGTGTGAATTCGAGGATGGTGCAGAGTATTTCTGGGATGAGGAGACATGGATGCATGGTGGCGAAAAGTTAGTCTCCTAAAGCCTCCAGACGAGTCACGCGTGTGCGTGGTGAAGACGAAAATGGGAAAAAAGTGTATATAGCGGCACGGAAGAAGCTGGAGCAACACCAGAGTCTAGCGCAAAGTACTGGATGAGAGATACAGTTGGATCGATGAACGCGTCCGTTTCTCTTCGAACCACTTCTGTTGGGTTGGGAAGAAGAAAAAGGGATGTCAATGCTCCCGCGCATCGTGCGGGGAAGTGACGACGGTGCAGCGTTGAACTGATGGAAGAATACCCCGGCAAGGACCGCGGAGAAAGTGGCGCACTGCATATTGGCAGAACGTCAACCAGGATTTGTCGCCCATGAACATCCGCACCTCTGATATAGTATGAACAAGATCAAGTAGGGATAAGAGACAATGGGGAGCAGACAAAGCAGGGATGTTCTTTGGCCTAGATTCGACTGGGAAGGACTTTGATCATGGGATCTAGGCTGTCCAGACGCATAGTCGAGTCCTGGGCCTACCTTTGCCCTCAGGCGATTCGTTGTACTGTTGTATAAATTTGAGCACAAGGTGGCAGAAGATTCCAGGGACGAGGAAACAGCGATGAACTCTGTCTACAGTGACAAACAGACACAACTCGTATTCCTACCGTTCTTTCCTTTCTGACTGGTGGGCAACTCCCAATAGAACTTGTGGTTTAAATGGTTACACTTACGCCGAGTTGGTACTTCATCTTTGGCGAGACGCTCCTCTGTGGACTCTGGTACGCGAAGCACATCGTCAGTGCTACTCGAGGACAGTTGTCCCCGCCCCCAGGACCGCCTGGACACTGGCGTTTCGGAAATCAACCTCCTACATCTCGGTAAATTCGTTCTTGCCCTAACATTGGGCAGTATGTCTGACCAGGTAATCGAAGAGCACCTTTCGCGTTCGCCAAGATGACCGAAGAGTATGGCCCCGTGTTCTCTCTGAGACAAGGGACCCGAGTATTTATAACAATTGATCGTCATCGAGCGGCCATGGATATCATGGAGAAACAAGGCGCCTTCTTTGCCGACAGGCCACGCTCGATCGCAGCTGTGGAGACGCTTTCCGGAAGTATGGGAGTTCTCGTGTATGGGACACAAGTTCAACAACGTGTATTCGGCGAATGGAGGTGACGCCACCGAGTACTGCTGGTTTCCGTGACTGAAAGGCGTGATGAATCACTCTGACAGACCCAAAATCTTGCGCCAACTCACGAGGCAATGTGAGCCCCGTTGCAACGTAGTCTGCTATCGACGGCTTGCCTCATAGATGGTTTGGTCACCAGAGTAGTAGAAGAACGTCGACTTCGGAGTCTCAACTTGTTTGAATTTCTGGCACACAACTTTCCCACCGGGACTTGACAGTCCTCGTCGCCGGAATGACCTAAGTGCCATCTCAGCGCTTTACTTGTCGCTGTGTGGAGTAGTTTTCTCCGTATGTCGTGGCATGGTTTTCGTCCCTGACAGACTGTTGTGTACTTGAACCGGAAACAGATCCAACACGCGGCGTGGAGTACCTGCAAAAGAACTCTTACTTGTATACTTTGAAGAACCCGGGTGTTCCAACGTACCAGGATGGCTACAGGTGATATTCTACTCTCCCACCTCAACCCCACCACGCTGACATCATACGCAAGGCATTCGTCGACCATAATCGATGTGTACTCTCGAGATACGTCACTGTGGCCTGGATCGTGTATCCACCTCTCCGCTCCCTTCCGTTGACATCATACACGAGGCATTCGTCGGGTAGCGACTCTACCCAATATTTGCTCTCGGTGGCCCTTGTACGAAAGGGAATCGTCACGAGGTCTCGGCTAGCATACACTCACATGCTGCATCGTTGCGGGACTCGGATTGGAGACCACAGCGCCGCCACACAGGGATTCGAGCTCCACAGCAGATTGTTATTCGCTGCCGTACAATGCCAAACGAAGTGGAGCCAGACCACAAGGTGGTGGGGCCGAATTGATATGTACCTATCAATAATCGATAACAGGGTATTCAAGGCGTGCGGTCTCCTGGTGCATCACTAGTTCAGCGCCGTCGACGAAGATGACAGGTACGTACCGATATATCAGAGGAGACAACGTTGCGATGTTCATCGTTCACGAAGATAACACAGGGAAACCGATTGACATCGATTGTGGGGATAAGATCCCGTTCTCGATCACCTTTAGGGAGGGCGGAAGCCAGATCGTGGGCGGCGGGATATACCCAAACGACTTCAAAGGGTGGCTCTATCAATGGCTCGTCAAGGACGGCCACGGGGTAGCAGAAACGGAAGTGCACTTGGACGCTCATGTCTTCGGCGTCGTCGCATCCAAGGACGGCGAATGGATTGTGAACGTGGATGGAAAGGCGGTGGAAGTGAGGAAAGCAAAGACGAGCTCAGAGGTGCTCAAAGTTGAAGATCACACGGGTCAGGTGCTCGCAATCGATGTGTCCAATGATTCTGCGAAATTTGCCTCGGGATCAGTGGACCGGACGGTCAACATTTGGGACATCACCACGGGAAAAAGATTGCTGGGCCCTCTCCAGCACGATTACCCTGTGCAGGGTGTCAAGTTCTCTCCAAGCGGGCAGTACATCGCCACCGCCGCATCGGAAGGGGACCCAGCTTCGCTCAGGGTCTGGGATGCGCAGTCCGGAGACAAACCTTTGATCGACATATCCCTCCACTGGCAAAACGGTCCGTATCCATCGACGCCCTTGGCTTGGTCGAGGGACAGCAAGACTCTCTTTTTCATTGCATTTGGCAAGATCACCTCTCTCACCATCTCCACGTTCGAGCGCTCCGAGTGGTCCGTCCCTACTAGCCTTGACGCGAAAGCTTGCTCACTCGCCACCAACGGGAAATTCATTGCTTGTTCTGCGGGAGGGTCGATCTCGTTTTGGGACCCCGTTTCACACACCCAAATCGGTTCCACTATCGAACGCGGGGAAATTATTCTTTCCCTCGCGCTATCGCTTGACAATAGCGATCTCGCATGTGGCACCATCAAACCGCCCAACCACAGCAATGGGTTATACCCGCTTGAGGATATTCTCCCCTCGCACGTCCTCGTTGATGTAAACACTTAGTAGTGTCGCTCTCCTTCACCCGGTGACGATCGCCCTGGTAAGCCAATGTCAGTGTCACACACGGAGGTGCGAGCGCTCACCTTGGCCCGACTGATGTTTAGCAAGACGCTTTCTCCGTTGACCCCCTCTCGGAGCATTCATTGTCCGAGAGTGAACCCCAAGTCCTTGGAAGCTACACGAGGCGGTCGGTCACCCGTGCTCAGAGTATTTCAGACAATATGAGAATACAAATACATGTGGTTACAGTTGTACGCAATTCGGACACCACGAGAACACAGAAACAGACGATATACATGCAGTAGGACTTGAAGGGGATTCATGCAACATGAGAATACAGACAATGAATGATACTTGGGGACATAGCGATCACAGTGCGTCTAGAGGTTTCCACGACGTTCTTGTTAATATCTCGTTGCGATTCACGGTATGCACACCCCGTGTTATCTTGGTGCACATCCTTCGCATTCGTGACGGGCGTCAAGTTGGTTGATCTCTGAGGGGAGGTGCGTCGTCTCCTACCAGCAGGTTCTGCACCATCCTCCATGGCTCCGACACGTCAGTGTTGGACTGGATTGTCTCCAACCGCGGCATCACCGATTTCAAACACGACGCCAAGTCCTTCAAGCTGTCGACGCCGTCCCAGAACGGCGAGTAGCCAACGTGGATTTGAGTGATGTGCTGATTCGAGACGCCCCATCCGTTGACCCGACTCACCGCCGCTCGTTCCTCCTTTCCTTCGTCCACTCCAACATTCTCTTCCTCTTCCACCATGACCGGAGGTGGAGGCGGAATCGACCCGTTGAACACGATGTGCAGAGTCTGCAGATGAGGACAAAACCTCAACACCGCGATCACCGCTCCCACGCTCGCCGCCGGCTTCCCTTTGGACACGTCGGTCGTGCCCACCTTCAAACTTGTCAACTCTGGCCACATCGTAGCCATCTGGGCATATGCAGCATCGTTCAGGCCCAACGTACAAAACGAACTCAGGTCCAGCGCACGTAGCGCAGAGAATGCATATAGAGATGCCAAGAGGGGTTCCGTGAGCGATGACAATGACTGTTTGGGTGGATGATAGGAGGGACGCGTGACCTCCATAGTCAGGGTGCGTAACTGAGTATTATCGAGACGCGTCGGAAGCGTTTGTAAGAAATCGCCCATTCTCAGCGAACATGAAAAGAACGCGATTATCCGGAGATGAAAACGCGTCGGGCACCCTTGCAGTGTCTCTAGGCAACGCAGGCTGTCCTCGAAACCATGTATTTCCAGCAGGAATGTGTGGATGTTGTCGGGAAGCCTACCGACTCGGACGCAGTAAACCGGTTCCAAGTAATCCGTCAAGATGCCCAGCGTTGTCAGGGTTGGCTTGGAGGCAAGCTGCGTCATGACGGGTCGGAAACACGGGCTGATTTGAAGAACCTGCAGGTGTGGCCACCTCCTCACCATGTCAACTATATAACAAGCGGCGATGTCGGACCCGAGATAAGGGCAGTAGATGACAAAGGTGAATGAGGTCACGTTCGGGCATACATTGGGTAGATCGGAGAGTACAGCCCGTACAGAGGCATTCCTCGGCCAACGATCGAGAGAGAGCGAGAGAGATGTCACGGCTGGCCCTGCAAAGAATTTGACCAGGAACGTGACCGTCAAGTCGGCGTCAGTCAACGGTCTCGGTTCGCTCCACACGAGCTCTGTAAGATTAGGAAGCAAGGGAACGGAAGCTTTATGGAACCGTGCGAGGGCAGTGACAACATTGCGTTGAACCGATGGAGGAATACCCCAGCAAGGACCGTGGAGAAATTGGACGCGTACTGCATATTGGCGGAAACGCAACCAATGTTTCTTGCCAATGAACATTCGACCCTGTGGCAATGGAGTACTGATAGGGATGATGATGGGGCAAGACATACAAGTACGGCGATGAACTGGGAGGGCATCTTGGACCAAATGCGTCTTGGCAGGAGGTTTATCAAAGGATCGAGGCTATCGAGACGCATCCAAAGCCGATCTAATGCGGATGAGCTGAATGCACTGCATGTTTGAGCGAGGGATGCAAGCGTTCGCTTGCTGAGTTTTTTGTCCTTGGGCCCATCCTCTGTAGATGATTCGTTGCACTGCTGTGTGAATTCGAGGATGGTGCAGAGTATTTCTGGGATGAGGAGGCATCGATGCATGGTGGCGAAAAGTTAGGAGTCACGCATGTGCGTGGTGAAAACGAAAATGGGAAAAAGTGTATATAAGGGTGTGGCGCAGGTTCCACAAAGTACTTGATGAGAGATACAGTCGGATCAATGACAACAAACCTGTCCGATTCTCTTCAAACAACTTCTGTGAGGTTGGAACGAAGAGAAAGGGATGTTATTGCTCGCGGGCGGGGCAGTGACCCGGAAAGGACCGCGGAGAAAGTGGACGCACACTGCATATTGGCGGAATGTAAACCAGTGTTTGTCGCCCATGAACGTTTACATCCGCACCTCTGACATATGAACAAGATCAAGTAGGGATAAGAGACAAGGATGGGGAGCAGACAAAGCAGGATGTGCTTTGGCCTAGATTCGACTTGGAAGGACTTTGATCAAGGGGCCTAGGCTGTCCAGACGCATAGCTACCTTTGCCCTCCCCAGGCGACCCGTATAAACTCGAGCGGAAGGCAGAAGAATCCAGGGACGAGGAAACAACGATGAATTCTGTCCACACACCGACAAACAGATACAACCTCTTCTGACTGGGGAATCCCATGACAATACTCCCATCCAACTCCCAACTAGATGAAAGGCTGAACTTCGGCAGAAACCTTGTTTACAAAGTGAGCGTGCAAGGGGGATACCAGCTGCGCTATTGGATCTGGTATTCTTATGGTAAGAATCTTCCACGTGAACATTTTACGTCACTCACAGCCACAATTCTCCCCCCCAGTGACTCCCTTGTAAACAAGGTGATTAATAGAAATCCCCCCACAAGCCTTTCCAGGATTGCGAGTGTGGTTTAAATGTTTACACTTACTCCGGGTTGGTACTTCATCTTTACCGTGGCGCTTCTCTGTGGACTCTCGTTCGCGAAGCGCATCATCAGTACTCGAGCACAGTTGCCTCTGCCCCCAGGACCACCTGGACACTGGCTTTTCGGAAATCAACTTCCTACTTCCCGGTAAATTCGTTCTTTCCCCAACACTGAACAGTTTGTTTGACCAAATCGAAGAGCACCTTTCGCGTTCGCCAAGATGACCGAAGAGTATGGCCCTGTATTCTCACTGAAACAAGGGACCCGAGTATTTATAATAATCGGTCGTCATCGAGCGGCCATGGATATCATGGAGAAGCAAGGCGCCTTCCTTGCCGACAGGCCTCGTTCGATCGCAGCTGTGGAGACGCTTTCCGGAGGTATGGGAGTTCTCGTGGTAGGAGCTGGGAACCGAATTCGCAGACTCCGGAGGTAATCTGGTTTCGAATCTCAAGGGAAAATGCCGTCTCAAACCATTTGCCTTTGTGATAAAGAACTCTACATGCAATGTTGCAACCCAAGATTGCGGAGACATACGAGCTGGTACAGATCCGACATGCAAAGAATGTGCTGCTTGACATTCTGGAAGATCCTACGAACCACCTGATGCACATCAAACGGTACGCTTCATCGCGCCGCTTATCAGGGGGCTTGGATTAGATCACTTGGCTTTAGGTATGCTGCATCAGTGATCATGTCCATCACCTATGGAAAAACCACGCCGACTGCGTACAGCGATCCCGAAGTTGTAGCGGTAAATTTCTGTTTGACACGCTTCGGTGAAGCCATACGTCCAGGAGCATATCTTGTGGACACCTACCCTATCCTTAAGTACATTCCAGGGTACCTCACCCAGTTAAAGAAGTGGCATCAAGAAGAACTTGCTCTTTACCAAGGGCAGCTAAACTTAGTGCGGGAACAGATGGTAAATCGGTTTTGCATTCATTGCAGGATTATCTGCGGGGGCTGACTTTAGTCAGGAGGGGGGTAATGCAAAGCCTTGCTTCGCCAAGTTTTTGCTAGAGAACCAAGAGGAGTATGGAATCGTGGATAAGGAAATGGCTTATGTTGCCGGCTCTATGTTTGGTGCAGGCTCGGAGACCGTGGGTATCAAACGACTACCTTGACACTGCCAGGTCGTCCGTGATCTCATCGTAAATCGGACCTAACTTTTCTCATTTCCAGACTGCATCGGCGATCACGATAATGATGATGGCGGCTGCTTTGCATATAGAGGCTCAAGCCAAGGTACAGGAGGAACTAGACAACGTTATCGGACGGGAGAGATGTGTGCCGCTTTGTGTTGCTAATTAATCATCCTATTGACATAACTGCAGTGCCGACGTTTGGTGACCAGGAAATGCTCCCCCAAGTGACCGCGTTCATGTTGGAGAGCCTAAGATGGCGACCCGTGAGTATTGGAGGTGCGTTCGCTCTTTTAGAGATCGTGTATGGAGCATCTGATGCATGCCCTAGGATTCGCGCACCGTGCAACGATGGATGTCATATGGAAGAACTACCTGATTCCCAAAGGTGCAACAGTTATCGGAAACCATTGGTACGTCCAAAGGAGTCTCGCTCGGGTTGAAGTGACATTACTCTCAGGGCGATTGCCAACGACCCGGAGGTCTTCCCAAATCCAGACAAATTCGATCCCCAGCGGTGGTTTGCTGTAGAAGGAAAGCTGCGAGACGACTTACGTTTCTGCACGTTCGGCTTCGGTCGCAGGTAAGATGATGTTGGTTATAATCTGCACGCGTACGACATGTCTTTGATACTGCCATACCCAGAGTTTGCCCGGGACTGCACGTCGCAAATAGGTCTATTTTCATAAATACCGCGTTCATTCTGTGGGCGTTTCGTGTGTCCGAAAACCCTGCGGCGCCGATTGATTCGTTCGCTTTCTCTGACACAGCGAATGTCCATGCAATGCCCTTTGAGTTGGTTTTCGAGACTCGGTTGGCTAGAGCGGAGATCAGGAAATTATGCAAAGAGTCATTGGAAGGCGAGTTAAGCTGATGAGACGTTCGTGACTCCGGGGCGGGAGGGCTTCCGGCTAGTTCCGTTCCTATCAGAGTCGCTCTTCTTTCTTTCATGCCGGAGGGGTCCATTTGATTGTCTTATTGCATCAAGCAGCCTCGTTGCCCCTCATCTCGTCATCATTTGACACACGCTAAGACTTGCTTCGGGGAATTTGGGGAACTAAGACGTTTCCCCGGTGGTCATAGTACTCTTTCCGAGTCTTCATAGTATTTATGTAAGACCGTAAATGTTTTGTATGTAACTCTAGTACAGCCTCGTCGAAGTAATTGCTTTGCACACGTGCTTTGATGGCCATATGCTCTCTCTTCTATCGGCGCTGGGCCTAGTGGCCACTTCACCCTTAGCAGCCTATATACGATGGACGTGTGCCTTACAACCATGCCGGCGATGATCTCAGCCGCTCTCAGGCTGTCGACGCGTACCTAACAGGGTGATACAAACACTGAGAATGCGACATGTGTAAGTCACCCCCGAGTCCAACGGCAGATCTCGGTGAACCGGTCAGTGAACCACGCTCCTGGAACATGTTCTGGAATTTGGATCCTTGATCCATTTCCACCGCTTCCCAGCCCCTCTTACCCCATTGAACAACGGATGACGAGAAGTATCTATTGATAACAGCTCCATTTTCGTTCCTGGTGGGAATTCGCCCCGTGGAACAGCTTGGATTCTGCCCCACTGAGCTCATCGCCCAGGAATACGACAACCATACAGTTTTCAACGGCATCGACCATGTGGGCACGACCAGCTCCCCTTGAACACGGGTCACGAATTTCATATCATTTGAATCGAGCCCGGCGATCCGGGTCGATATTCAGCTAGTAAATGGAGCGGTTTCCATCGACGTTTCGACACGGATTCCTTTCTTTTTTTTCTTTCCTTTCCCCTTGTTGTAGCCCCCCCTCCTTTACCGATCCCACGGGACCATTATCCCGTCATCGACGCGCACTACCCAAGTGAGAAATCACAGCCTCGATCTCCTGTTCGACAACCCCATCGCTTCGGGCGATTGGCACAAATTGGCCATGGGAGTCGACTGGACGCTCAGCGTATTTTATTTCCACGAACGCGACGCCGCTCGAGGTGGTTATCAACTCGAGTACACCTGTGGGTCTGGCGGGTCGGGGAGGTTATCACTTTGGAGTCCTCTGGGTGGGATTGGTCGTTGCGTCTGCAATTTTTTCCCTTCTTATGTCCCCCTACTAACCAGCGGCATGACAGTCGTGTGGAATGTGTAGCTGGCACTCGTGGTCCCTTCCGAGCCATCTTGCGAACAAGCGGCTTGGAATCCAGGAGGACAACAAGGAGGCACTAAGTTACTCTGGTGTATTCATTGGGAGCATCGAAGATGACGTGTGCACTGGGTGGGGAAAACGTATTCGCCCCATCACATAGCCTCATTATGAAATAGGAGAAACGATTGAACGGTATTGTTTTCCACCGGAATTCTTGGAAAAGAAGTTTGGAACCCTGGGCCAGGACGCTCTTTCTTGGAGCATCCGCGAGAGTTATCAAAGCTAGACCATGCTGCGCCACAATTTGCCCTGTCAGAAGGAACACGCCATCGCAAACAAGGCGGTGAAATACCGATGGAGAGGGTAAAAAGTCGCTTGGTCTTTGGACATGAGTCACCGCGGACCGCCATCGGCCACAACGCCCGCCGCTTTCGATAAAATGCTTTGACAAAGTTTACAAGATTCACAGCCTTCAGGGCCAAATAAGATTCCATGGCGGAATCTTGGCCCTTTATCCTATTTTTGAAAATATGATAGGAGTGGCTCTGCGAGAAAACTCAACCGACATGAACAATGAATTCGTTTCGAGTTGTTGCGACGGTGTCCAAGGAAATGATATTCAGGCATTGCCTGCGCATCGACCGTCACGGGTTACTCCGCATCGGTCCGAATCGACGTTCTTTCTGAGGGGGCTTCGCAGCGTGTCCATTACGAGCGTTGGGAGGGAATGAAACACTATGAATATAATGTGTCTGATTCTTCCCTCGCGCCAAGACGACAAATACGATTTCCCACGGATGCAGCGGCTTTTTTTCTTATTGTTGGTGGCAGATGTACAGACCCTCAACAGGATCTGTACAGGAAACAATTGCACGCCCCGATCCGTCAAGGACGTCGCCAGGCTGATGCAAAAGTGTGTCATGTTTGCCAGAACTACCATCATATCTGGCGATTCAGTGAGATACGAAAATGAGCAAGACAGGAGCCATGGGACGGGCAAGGCTGTTGTATTTGTGAGCAGCGGGTTCGTTACTCTTGAGCAAGCATCGCAACTCCAAGTCCGCCATACAGCCCTGCCCGACATATTAAATACGCACCAGATCTAGATCGAAAATTTCTTGATTTTCACGGCGCAATAATACCCACTGTGCAAGGTGGATCCGGTAGTACCCACCAACTCCTTGATTTTTCTCCTACGAAACGCCACCATGGCGGTACCTAGCTCACTGTTCAATGTTCCGCTCGGGCGTCCATTACCGGATCTCCGGCGATGACGAAGTACTGAATGCTTTGTGCCGCACCATTTATATAGCATGAACGTCGATTCGACAGCTGCACTCTTGCAACTCAACCTCCTCCAAGCAATCTATGACTTACGTTATATCCCCCCTTTTTCACGCCATGACTTCATTTGTTCACCATTACATCTCGTTTTTTGGTGGAGACCACACTCTTGCCACCGCTATTGGAATTTGTGAGTGGGCTTGGCTTGTCCAAAATAGCTAATTCCTTGCCTTGCCAGTGGTTCTAGCATTCGTTGTGGTCAGGTTTTGGCCGCGATCATCCGGTGATCGGGCTCGCGATACACACCGCATGGGTACGCGCTTGGCTCCTCCATTGTCGATAGCTTTACATATTGACGAGGAAACATCAGGCCAACTCCGTCGTAGACGCCCGATCCAACACACGGATGCGCCCGTGGTCGCGGCATTCACCCAAACACCAGGTCAGAACACTTGTCGTTAGTCCCATAGATGATCGCAAAGTTCCGGAGAACCCCGACGTATAGTGAGGTCACATCTGTCGGAGGTGTGCTCCGTTGTGGGTATATGGTGGCGGAATGTTCCATGCGCAGGCTGGAATTGAATGTAAATGGATTTTGATGAGTCGACAAACTTGTTTTCGTAAGCCGCATCGCAGAAATAGTTTCAGGGACGAACGCTCTCAGTACCTGAGTGCGATGTAAAACTAATCAGAAACGTTGTCCGATGCCAAATCAGGTCAAGCACCTGCAACTCGGTTTTATGTAGCCAGGGTTGAAACGTTGAATCATACCTGTCAAAGTCTTGAAACGGAAGACTGCGCTGTGGTGGCGGCATTCAACTCGCGTGACCCGAACTATTGGTGGCGTTTTGTCGTGTTTATAACGTGGCTGTGTGAAGGGCTTCGACGGTTCCGAGAGCCACATCCCTGCCGAAGTTCGGTGAAGCTCTCAGTCGGCCGTGAATCTACTGACATATTGGCAGTACAGCTTCCGATATAGTATCCCTTCCACCTGGGTTGATGAGCTCGATCACCAGGTCCTACCAGGTTTATTTCTCAGGTCATTTTACGCGTTTACCCTGAAAGTGGGTACTTTACACACAGTTGCTTCACTGAAAATTTCTGTTCAGACATGTAGAATACTCGGAATGTATGTACTCACACGAGCACGACAGCTTCGGCAGTCACTCTGGGCTAAAATCAATATCCGCCCGGAATCTCACTCGAGTGGTCGCGGTAATTTTGCATCTACCCGCGTTTCGAACCCCTGAGGAGGTGATTCAGACGGAGCCTAAATCCCACTCCACAGATCCGGTCAGATTGAACTTTGTAACACCACTGAGTACTGATCACCCATTGGCCCGCTGATTCCTTTGCATTTCTACCCACCAGCTTTTTACCGTGACATCCTGGTGGGGACGTTATTTTCCACTGAGTAAATATCCGACCATTGCAGGGTCCCCAAGCCTTGCCACTGAACTCCATGTAAGCGGACATCTACATAACTCAGTACAATGCGTTCCCCGACCAACCTTTCCCGAATTCGCCCGTTGACCGCGTCGCCGAGGGGAAATCCTTTCATACGCAGTTCGAAATTGGCATGTGCCTTTTCTAATAGAAAATGCGCAGTATAACATCACGTGACGCTTTGGACACGAGTCAGACTCAAAGTTCCGGTCCAATTGGGTGGTATACTGGTAAGTAATAATTCACATTTAAAATATTCTGCACTCATGGCAGTGCTTTTCTACCGGCGGCACTGCTCAGGCGGCACTGCCCAACCCCCAAACTACAATTCACAACCACAGCGCCTTGGGCCATGACAAAGTTCGAAACTCGACGTAAAAACTAGCAAATCAGTATGGGTATGTCTAATATGGTATCATTCAAATGATATACGCACGATCTCTCCAGCCTTTACAGACAATAACCCCACTTTATCCGCCGAGGTGAACGGAAAGGGTGCATGTCGAGCCCGGCGGCAAGATTCTTCCAGGTGTTACATAACACCCACTATCCGAATATAAAATAGAACGGACGATTGCCTCCGCAGCGTCATCCTATCCATGTAATGGTCGTGTCGCCTACCTCCACCCAAGAGCCTGGTTTCGCCGCTGCCTTTCCCGGCGCGAGTTCCATCCTCCCACCGAATTCAACGCCGCCGCAGCCGCCGCCGTCGCCGCCAGGCTCGTCTTATACGACTGGTGGATCGGCAAGCGAGGCAATACAGCCACTCACTATCGTCGCGATCGTCGTTGGTTTGGGTGGGTGTCAATATGTCTCCTTGTATATTGGTTTCTAGAGTAACTCCATCCCGATACCGGCTCTTCCCAGTGGGCTTTGTCGTCCTCATACTGCTTGGCTCGTTCATTTCCCGACACCCATACTTCCGTCAACTCAAAGGTGCCCCTCCGCCCTCACCACAACCAGGGACACGTATCAATTTACGTAAGATGCTCGCTAACGAGTGTCCCTGTCCGATGACATTTGACCTTTCGCCTCATCACAGGTGGTGGTCTTCGCAATCACAATACGAACGGATATCGCCCTCGTCCACGACCTTTTCCGCACGTGGAGCCGATGATTGTCATGCACACCTTCACAGGCCAAGGGCTGCAGCCATATGATTACGACCCTTCCTTCCTCCCACCTTACCCTGGACCGATCCCTCCCCCATATTCCGAAACTCTGCCCCACCCTCCGCAGCAACCATGTGCTCCTCCCAGGGCCGTGGTTGAAGCATAACTGCTTAAACTCTAGATGCGGATCTTACCGCATGACGACGGTTATTGTAGATCAAGGGATATCTTTTCCCGCCTAACCCTTCTGTTTGTTTATCCCCTTTCAACACGGAGCGTGGATATCACCTTCGCGTTGACTTGATACCCATGGACACTCAAGTCTAAGCCATACGGAAAGCTTTCGTCAGGGAGAGATAAACGCACTGTTTGTATTGGCCATTTGCCTAGACACGGATATGATCTGTAGACTATAGTATAGTTTTCGTCGCTTTCGACAGACTCGATGGTGTACAGTAGCGTAAACCAATCTCATATTGCGCAGTGGGGTGTCCAGGCACAGCTCACGCTGCATCAAGTTCTCGACCGCGAGCGGCGTAGACGGCACGGATCTTCGTCCGGGACTATCCAGCTACCTAAGGACCTATACATAGTTCCAATCGCTAGCTCGTCCCTTGCACCAACCCATGACACCCTGGCCTCTATCTACCATCTGAATCTCTCGGCGGATTGCAGCACATCCTCCTATAGGCTGCTCAAGCCTTCTTGCGTCACCAGAGCTGACTGCGGTGCAGTCCCCGGGCTCGCAGCTCATTTTGCCCGAAAGGACGCGGCTTCCGTCCAGGATATAAGCGCGAAGGAGTCCGCCACCCGGATCATCTCTCCCGCCATCACCTCCACTGTTATTAGTCTCAATTTTTATATTGTTTGTACATAGCTTACACACGTCTGGCTGCCTTCTCCGCGCACTGAGGAATGCCCAAAGATTGTTCTTTTACCTGTCAATGTTCCCACAAATCTCGAAGAGAACCATTGCACAAGTCAAGTATTCTCCACGCAGTTCAACACGAGGTATTCTTCACAGGACAGAGAAACGAGAAACGGGTTTCGAGAGATAAGATATCAGTACGCCATATACGAGGAGCGTACGAGTGAGGGAGAGCGAGGCACATAAAGGAAAGTGGGCCGAGAACCAAAAGTATCCAAGTAAAAAAATAGTCAAGTGTGCCCAGTGCAGTGGATCCGTGCCGAGAAACCCATCAAATGTACTACAAAAGGACTGGCAACGACGACAGCGACAATCAGAGGATTGGCGATCAAAGGATGTTTGTCCAAAGAACCCAGGTTTGGGGTCAGCACAATAAAGAGTCAGATATAAGTATCCAAAGAGGAGGTGATGTATGTATGTGCGATGGTTCGAGGGAATGATATTTAGGCGCTGTTTGTGGGCAGCTCGATGGGACACGCTGCGGCATTCACCTGCGCGGATGCGGTACTCGTTGAGGGCAGACCTTGAATGTCCATCGTCAAAATGACCTCGAAGCTCACACCTGAACAACACGATCTGATATCAGTATCCGCATGTAAGGAAAGAAGGCACAACGCACCGGGCCTGACCCCATTCGTGTACGTTTGTGGGCTTTTGCATGCATTATACCACGCCACCCAGGTAGGATCTGTATCATTTGGCGCGATATATGAAAAGTTAAGCGGGATTTGGATGACTGGGAATGAGTTCGCAGGGAGCGTCGCTTTTCCAAAGTAACCCGTCCCGATTTGGAAATTACTGGAGGGATACCATACCTCAGCATCGATATGGTTGAATGTAAGAGGAATAATATTGCTGGACGTGTCGACTTGAATCTCGGCAAAGGCAGGGAAGGAAAAGTTGGCGGGGGAACGTGAGAATTCTGTGGGTATCGAGGAATTGAAGCTGCCTGTAGCAGCAACCAATGGGGCAGCACTGTAGAACGAGATTCCTGGTACGCGAGGAACAGTGATAGCAAGTACGATGGCGATACTGTCGATGTGAGACGATGCAGCAACAGAATAAGCACCAAACCAAGAGAAGAACTGGAAGAGATGGACACTGACATAGCACACCAGATAAAAATGAACCACACAAGGAACTTCTTGGTGAACCATTTGGTGCCGCAAAGACCTATCTCGCCTCGGTTCCAAGCTCTCCACTTTGCACGACGCTCATCGTTCTTGACTTCTCTCCTGCCAGATTTGGTCATCTTCTTCATTTCTGAACGATCCCACTCAGGTCCGAGACCAGGGATGGTAACGAGTTCAACTGGCGCAACTGCACTGTCAGTATCGGCATGTTCCAATTTGCTCGCAGCGACAGGAGTTGTGGGTGGTAGCTGGTGATAACTGTTTTTTCTCCAAGTACACCATGAACGACATAGCAGATAAGTAAGAGGACCGACCACTTACGCAGGTTCCTGATGTTTTCCGACACCAAACGCAGTGCTGTATCTTGGGCCAACATTGTTGAAATCCGCAAAGACGTCCCAGTTTTCCGGACGTCCCGCTTCTTCTTCCTCGTCACGACCACCCTTCA
>JBBPRV010000696.1:0-15834 GCA_038093235.1 Boletus harrisonii
CCACCTTTGTTCGCCGCTTTGTTGCAGGTTGCACTATTTGTCAAGCGAACAAGGTCAACACCCATCCGGTGGCCCCTGGTATCTGTCCAATCTCCTCCTCCGTGAGTTGGCCATTTCAACAGATTTCCTGTGATATGATTACCAACCTCCCCCTATCCTCCGGTTTTGATTCTGTGCTGGTCGTGGTCGACCATGGGCTTACAAAAGGGGTGATTTTCATCCCTTGTAACAAATCTATCGACGTGGCAGGGATTGCCTCCCTCTTTTTCAATCATGTGTTCTGTTGCTTCGGTCTCCACGACAAGGTCATCTCTGATCGGGAACCTCAATTCGCTTCCGCCTTCACTCGAGAGCTCGCTCAGCTCTTATCCTACAACGTCGCCCTCTCCACCACCTACCATCCTCAGACTGACGGAGAGTCTGAATGAGTTAATCAAGAACTCAAAACATATCTCCACATCTTTTGCCAAGGAAACGCCTTGAAATGGGCCGACCTTCTCCCGATGGCTGAGTTTTCGCATAACTCAGCTGTTCACTCCGTCACCAATGTCACTCCATTCTCTTTGATGCATGGGTATGAACCCCGAGCTTACCCTCCGATTGGAACCACCTTTCTTCCCGCCTTGGAAAAGCGGTTAGAAATCCTCGATGCCGCACAAAAGGAGGCAACTGCTGCTCACACCAAAGCCGCTCAGACCGTCAAAGAGCGCATTGGAACAAAGTTTACCCCATGGAAAGTAGGCGATAAGGTCTGGCTCGACTCTCGAAATCTCAAGTTCAACTTCCCCTCTCGCAAGCTCGCTCCTCACCGCAAAGGACCATTTGAGATCGCCGCCGTCATTTCTCCCTACGCCTACAAACTTCGCCTTCCTCCGACCTGGAAGAAACTCCATAACGTCTTCCATGCCTCCCTCCTTTTGACCTTTACTGAGATGGATGAACATGGACCAAATTACTTCAATCCTCCTTCTGAAGTCATCGAAGGAGAAGAGGAGTACGAAATTGAGACCATCTGTTCTCACCGAGAATCCCCTGGATGCTGCCAGTTTCTTGTCTCTTGAAAGGGCTACTCTCGCGCTGAGGATACTTGGGAACCAGAATCGCATCTCTCGCATGCAAAGTACATGTTGCGAGCGTACAAGCTATCTAGGCCCAAGGATTTTCCTAAGGTGACTTCCCCTTAGTCCTCACCATCCCTGTCATCAGCTCCGGCTCCACCCCACCCTCCTCTGCCGCCACCCCATCCTCCAGTAATCCCGTCGCCCCACTCCATGGTTTGATTGTTTGAGAGACTGAAAACCTTCTGTGCCTCCAACCAAGTCGGATCCTTCCATCCCTTCTTCCCTTTGTGAATCTAATGAGGGTTGTACGCCATCACCTCGAAGGATTTTCTCACTATCGATGAGTCAGCGTGTTCCCTTGACGTTAGCATGACTGGCTCACTAAAACGCCCACGCACCACTATGGGCACCCGACGCTCTGACACCCTCTCCTGGAGATCCAGGATCCCTCATGTCAAGACAAGGATGACCAATACGGTCACCGACACCAAGCATAAGGTGATAAAAGAAATGGTTACTAAGAGGAATTGATACATGAGGTTTCAATGGGGCTCACACACGCTTCATCACTCACCTTTTTAACCTTCTTTGAAGTCACCTTATCTCCCCCGTGCTGAGTCCGCAGTCCGCAGTCCCGACTCCACCCAATCCCGTTTTGATACGAAGAAGCCACGAAACTCCACTCCCTCCGTGCTTCTTTCTGGTTCCGCTCCACCCGACCTGTTCCGCCCTCCTAGTTTGGATTTCCTCTTGGGTATTTAAGCGCCCAGGAAGTTTGCTTGTTTCTTTAGTTTCTTCAATTTGTTTTTCTTGTCTTCCTCCCCCGCTGCAATGGTTTCCACCCCCTCCACCACCGTCATCTATCCGCTTTCCTCTCTTCCGTATTTTCCTCTTCGAGAAAAGCATGTCATCTTTGCGTCGGTCCTCGAAGACCCGTCAGTGCTCCTCCCTATCGAACAGAGCGCGGAGTTCAGGAATAGTCGGTCAATCATCTGTGAAGGTCTCATTCGCCTCTACCACAACTACTCCAGTGGTAGACTCCATTTGGCAATGGCCACCAACCTTTCACCCACCAACGCCCTTTGTTGGAATGAGCGGCTCATCACTCAGCAGTACGAGGTCCTTAACATCCTCGCACATACCAACTTTTCCCGCTTCCTCCGCTTTGTCCCTGACGAGGTCATGCAGCAAATCTTCTCTGCCGCTGCTGGACTCTGTACTGAAGAGCAGAGAGCCTGGATCCTCCACATCCCTATGCCCCCTCCTTCCCAAACCTCAGACTCCTCCACCCTTGAGTCGTCTACCATCGACTCTACTCTGCACCCTAACTCTGGAGTTGCTACTGCAGCGACCTCAGAAGATAGCCAACCCCCTGTGACGCCAGAACCCCTTCCTGTTCCATCCCCACTCCTCCGGCGCCAATCCACACCTTCCGTGGACCTCAACTTCTCTCGGCTTGCTGACTTGCTCGCACCTGTCTTTCGAGCATCCAATGAACGACTTGCCACCACATCTGTCCGAGGAATTGTGCTCCCTCGATGTCGCAATCGCACAGCTGTCCACTGCTTCGTCTGTGGTAGCCCCAACCACTTTCGTCCCTTCTGTCCCTCCTACCGATGCCCTCACTGTGGACACTACGCTCCCGGACATATTCAAGCCACTTGTCCGGAGTACCTCTCCAGAGTCAATGGCAGGGACCCCGACAAAACCAACAGCAACGATGGAAGTGTTGGATTCTGAGACGGTGTCTCAGACATACAAAGGGGGTAATGTTACAGAAATCCCCTGGATGTCCGAGGCTGAGGAACATGAGTTCACCTCGTGGGTTTCTTCTGCTTTTCCCGACGACCCCGATTCTGATTTCCTCTGTTTCTTCGATTTGCCTTCTGATTCTTTTGACACATAGATGGAGTCCCGTTCATCTTCTGATCTTCTATTCTAACTGGAACTCCTGATTCTTTGCGCAGTCTGCAGTATGTCTTCCTTTTGTTCCGTTCCGTTCCGTTCCGTTCCGTTCCTCCCCTTGACCCAGTTTCCTTTACGGACGCATCCCCTTTTAGAACGGTGTTCCGCTGTTCTGTTTCTCCTTTAGGACTCCTTATTCAGGGTCCACTCATACATATATAAGCACCCAGTGTACTTGTACTATTCCCCAGTTAGTTCTACGCAATACAAGTGTAGTATCTAGCCCAATCCGCTTGTGGACTCGCGAGTCTACTTGTCAAGACCCTTCTCATAGTCTCTTTGCCTACCAAGCGCAGTAGACTCTTCGACTCCACCTTGTGCCGCAAGGGTAACATAGGACCTTGGGCAGACAAACCTTCCGACTTTCTCCGTTGTTCGTCACGTGACTCCTCCGGATAAAGCTAGGTTCTACACTTAGCGTAACAGATTTCATATGATTGACAGGCACAATCTATGATCAGTATCTTCATTCATGCCAACATGCAGCATCTCATGAAAAATGCTTACGAACCTGTTGGTAACATAACTCATGTGTCTCTTGCAAAGGATTTATGGGATTATTTGGCTACACTTTATTCTCCCATTGGTATCATAGGACAATATGAAGCTTTTGCTAAGGTTCTTTGTACTAGGATCATTGATCCTAATGAGATCAACCATCACAATGCAGCAGACATCCCAAGTCAGCTTAATCAGCTGACCAGTAACTTCTATGAAATGACTACTGCCAATCTCTCCCTTCCTGACAACCTTTGTGGCATGATTATGCTAAATGCTCTACCATCCTCCTATTGCTCTCTCATCTCAACTATCGTCCAGACTATTACTCCTGCTATGTTTACTCCCGACAACCTCATTCTGAAAATACTTTCAGAATCTCAACTTCATTCAACTACTCATTCAAACAAACACTCTCTGGTTCATCGCCTCTAGGATGAGGAACAACCAGAAGCAAATCATACCAATACAATTCAACGTGCTCCTAACCATCTCATTTGTATCCACTGTGGGAAATCCCATCTGTTGGAGAACTGCTGGGAAGTTTATGGTCACCCTGGACAAGAAGCATCCCAACACCCATATGGCAACAAGACCCAACATGGGAGGAAGCCCTATAAGCTGTCCACAAGGACTCCTGGTTTGCAGGGTGCTAAGGGGCCTTCCAAGAAGAAGGGCAATCACAAGGGGAAAGGTAAAGCATGTGCTAATGAAGTTGATGGTTTTGCCAACACAGTTGAGATCATAAATGAGATGGATATTGACCCTGATTACGGTCAACCTGTTTTTTTGAATCTGAAGTCAATTGGGGCTACAATCAAGGAGATATGGTTATGAGCATTTCCATGGCTGTGTCTGGAGAACTCAGACCTTCTCAGCCCTTTCGTATTGGCTCCTTTCCCCCATTGCTCTAGGAGAGGAGCTAAATCCAAGAAGCCAAAGTTGCTTCCTTCTCATTTCCATGGTGATACTATGTAGATGTAACCATGATGGTTTCTGGAAACACGGCATCAACCATAGTATTCTTAAACAGGAAGAGGAGGATACATACAGTGACTATTCAAATGTAGTGGATGGCAAATATTACTTTGATTCTGCTTATTCAGGGGCTTTACTCCTAGGTGCGAAAGATCGAGAATCTGACTTTCATTGAGATCATTGGCTTGTTGATTTGGATTGTTTCAATCACACAATGCCTTATCTGGATGACTTCTCAAATCTGTCTAATGGAACACAGTCTGCTGGCACTGCAAATGGTGCAGTAATGCAAATGCATGGCCTAGGCACCATTGTTCTCAAACAGGATGTTTCGGAAGCCACTTCTTTGGTCTTAACTGGAGTTTGGTATGCTCCCAATGCTGCTCACAGATTATTATCTGTTACCATGCTTACCTATCAGGGTTTTAAGTGTGAAATATCTGATCAGACCAAGATCTGGAACTCTCCAGGAAGGTTGGTCATACAGGTGTCTGCTTTATTGCCAACTACTCTGCTCCACTGGTTTCAGTCTACTCAGATCACTCCAGATGGTTTGGTTAACTCCTTGCAGGATGACAAGTCCTATGATTTGTGGCATTACCGACTTGGACACCCGTCCAGAAATGTGCTTCAGCACGCCCATACTTCTCTCAAGGGCATATCTATTTTATTGATTCTGGATACACCTGATATTTGCTGGGGCTGTGCCCTTGGTAAAGCTCATCAATGGACTTTCTCTGAGTCTGCTAAGCAAGCTTCTCGGGTTCTTGATTTAATTCACACTGATCTTTGTGAAATGCCGACCTTGTTGCATTCTCACAAGAAATAGATAATTACCTTTATTGACAATGCTTCAGGTTTTTCAATCCTTCATTTTCTTAAAACTAAGGCTAACACCATTCAGGCACTTCAGAAATTGATTGCCTGGGTGGAGAACCAAACTGGTTTTCATCTCTGCTCTGTACAGTATGTTCAGACCATGGGGGAAAATACATTAATCATTCTCTTTGGATGTTCTTATCATCCAGAGGCATTGAACATCAAACTTCTGTGCCTCGAACCCCTCAGAAAAATGGTCATGCTGAACATTTCAATTGCACAATCCTTGAGAAAGCTGAGGCCATGCGCCAACATGCTTGCCTACCTCTATCATTTTGACAAGATGCTGTAGAAACTGCTCTGCACATCTATAACTGACAGCCTATGCATTGTCTTGAATGGTCAACTCTGATTTCTAAATGGAATGGAGATATCCCAGATGTGTCTTATTTCAAGGTATGTATTTGGTTGCCAAGCTTACGTCTTCATTCCAAAGGAAGATTGTGCTAATAAGCTTTTGGCAAAATCTGAAGAAGCCACCTTTATTGGATATGAAAGAGGCACTAAAGGTTACTGATTCTGGTCACCTAAGCACAGAACCAGTATGATTTCAACCACAGCCACTTTCAATGAATTTGTCTTTCCACATTGTTCTAGAAAGACTGATGACAAACCTGCCGACAATTCTATTCCAAACAACATCATGGACCAGGATAGTGACCAAGGAGATCAATTCGATCCTAACTCAGCTGAACAAATTCCGGTCACACATCAATATCTTTTTCCACCTATCGAAGATCCACATCCCAATCAGCAATTCCCTCCATGAAATGATCAATAGCCATCTTGCTCTTCTTCACCTTCTGTTCCACCACCTGCCTACTGTTCACAATCACTGCAGTTATGAAGAGGAGCTTGTGTTCATAATCCATGAATTCTTCCTAATAACCTATATGGAAATAGACCTCCAGTGGAAATTGAATGCCAAATAAATGCTGAACCTTCTCAATTGCCTAGCAATGAAGAAGAAGATCTTGGAACTATGTATAGTGCAAAATTCTTTAATCACATTATAGCTGCAGCTGCACCCATTGTTGGTGTTTCTTCACACTACAAGGATGTTTTGAAATTACCAAAATGAGAACAAGCTAAATGGAGAAATGCGATGAAAGATGAAATTAAATTCCTCCATGAATGCAAAGTATGGGAATTGGTTGATCTTTCACCTGGACATAAACCTGTCAAAGGGAGATGGGTATATGTTGTTAAAAGTGATGGTCGCACTAAGGCCTGTTTTGTTGCAAAGGGTTTTACCCAGATTTACAGAATAGATTTCAAAGAAGCCTTCTCTTCGGTTGCAAGATTTGAAACTGTTCAACTTCTTCTTCCCATTGCTGCATTAGAAGATTGGGAAATTGAAGCGCTTGACATCAAAACAGCTTTTCTGTTTGGTGATCTCAATGAAGAAATTTATATGGAACAACCTGAAGAATTTGCCAAACCCAGCATGGAGAATAAAGTTTGTCACTTGCTTAGGGCAATTTATGGTTTGAAACAAGCCACCCTACAATGGAACAAGGCTCTCCACAAATTGCTTCTTGATATGGGTTTTGTCAGAACACATGGAGATCCTGGTGTTTATGTTCATTTTAATGGTCGAGACATCATTATTCTTGTCATCCATGTTAATGATGCTGTATTCATCGGTTCCAATCACTTCTACCTCATGATGAAGAAGAAACAGTTTATGGCAAAATGGAAAAGTAGAGATCTTGGCGCTGCAACAGAATATCTTGGCATGTGCATCACCCATGATCACACAAAACGTATTCTCAAGCTAGATCAAATCCAAGAAAGTAATCAAGCGCTTCAAGCTTGATCTTGCCAAGGTTGCTCGCACACCTCTTCCATCTGGCTATAATCCCAGACCATATATGACTCCTTCAACTCCTCATCTTCATTCACAATATCAGTCAGTCATCAGATCACTGTTATACATTATGCTTGGGACTCATCCAGACCTTGCATACTCTGTTATCAAGATGTCACAGTTCTCTTCAAATCTTTGGAGGAACATTTGCAGAAAGTGTTTTACATAATCTGCTATCTCCTTGGAACCAAGGATCTCTGCTTGACATATGATGGAGCTAGTTGATCTGGAATCCTAGCTTACTCTGATACAGATTGAGCTGGAGATTGGGAAACCCATCAATCTACTTCTGGCTATGCTATGTTCCTCACAAATGGAATAGTCTCTTGGCTATCCTGTGGTCAACAGAAAGTTACATTGTCTTCCATCAAAGCAGAATATGTTGGCATGACAGAAGCTGCAAAACAATTGTCCTGGATCCGAATTCTTCTTTCAGAATTGACATTTAATCTCAAGACAATTCCACTTCTATGTGATAATCAAGGTGCCATGTTTCTTGCTTCTAACCCCGCTCAGGAAGGTTGTTTGAAACACATTGAAATTCTGGAACATTATATCCATGAATGTGTCACTAATGGGAAGATCAAACTCTTTTACATTTCCATGAATGAACAAGTTGCAGATATCTTTACAAAGAATCTAACCTGGCAATGTTTTGAGGACAATAGGAAATGTCTTACCCTTTCCCACTATACATCTTCATCATGAATAGTGAGGTGGAGTATTGAGAATCTATGATTTAATATTGATTATTTTATCTTGTCTGGGTTGCTCTTCATGATTACTGATACATTCTAGATCCATGATGTCACAAGTTCTAGACCTTTATGACATAACTATGACACCATTTCTATTCTTATCCAGATGGTGTCATATCACGCCATCATGGCCCTTAGCCAATAAATAGCCTTTATCTCTCATTACTGTGCATTGCACCATTCATTCTCATGATTATTTCACAATCATACCACCCTCTATATTTAGAAGGATATCACAATATGTACAAACAGTAGCTAGACACTGTTATGCTAAGCATAGAACCTAGTTTTATTGGTGAGAGTCATGTGACAAACAATGAGTAAAGTAGCGAGTCTTGAGCTTGAGGGCTGTGTTAACCTCAGAGCTAGTCAAAGAGTTTTCAATGCTCAGTAGGCATAGAGACTATGAGAAGGGTCTTGACAAGTAGATCACTATCTACCAGTGGATTGGGCTAGATACTACACTTGTATTGCATAGAACTAACTGGGGAAACTACAAGTACACTGGATGTTTATATACTATGAGCAGACCCTGAATAAGGAGTTCGAAAGGGGAAATGGAACAGCAGAGTGCTGTTCTAGAAGGGGATACATCCATAAGTAGAATTGGAAGAAAATGGGAATGTTGTGGACTGCAGAAAGGAACAATAGCAGAACAAAGGGAAATGGAGGAAATTAGAAGAAGAGTCCTTGGGTTCCCACACAGTAACCCACAAGTTGAACTTGTGTTCCTTGGCCTTGGACATCCAGGGGATTTCTGTAACAGACACTACTTAAATCTGAGTACTTTGATACTCAGAATTTAAGCTCTTCTCTCCTCCCAACAAGTGAATAGCTATCAGCAACAGTCCTTCATACTATGAAGTACTTAAGTGAGTATTCTCCTCACTGGTTCACCCTTTGCTGTTGTTTCTGCACCCAGCGAGATCTTGTACTCTTGTTATGATGAGGTCAAGTATCACAATGACAAGTAACTTGAATATCGTCCACAACCACCAGTGCAGTGATGCTACTTCTGAGATCATCTTTATCCCCCAGTGCGATAGTACTTCTGTTGGCTGTAGCTACTAACATCAAAATTATGTGGCAAAAAAGTACATTAGGACACTTACTGGTGTACCACTCATGTGGATTGTGCAAATTTGAGCTCGTCCTCTATGAGAACTGCGAGTGTGAATTTTGTGCTGGGCTCCAATCATGTCAATGTTAAATTGAACTGGTGTGGTATAACTCACCACTGCAGCAAGAAAAATGGGCTGTCAAAGTATCTGATTACAAATGTGGACTTTGCACTGGAAATGATGAGTCAACACCAACAGGAACAGCATAGAGTTCACCATCATGTTGGGCTCAAGGAAACAAGATGAAGGTTATTTAAGAAAGTAGTTACAAAATCTGAATGCAAAAACCTACATTTTCAGCTACATTCTGATTCTTTTCTTTATAATTGAGTGGCCTTATGGGGGCATAGTGTCGCCATGCTTTTTTTGTATACACCTGTAAGGGGGATAAGGGGGATAAGTGACAAGGGACAAAGATGAGTATAATGAATTGAAGCGACAAGATGAATACAAAGAATTGAGGTGACAAGACCCTTGGAGGGAAGAGGAAAGTACCACGAGCACCAAAAAAAACTTGAGGATGGTGCCAGACAATTAAAGTCTTGAGCTTCCTCTTGAGGAAGCCATTACTCACTCTTTTGTTCCCTCCTGATGGTGATCTGTCACTACTCTACATGCAGTCCTGGAGGGAAGGATGTCACCAAGAATGAAAAGCGAAGTCACCAAAGGAATGGTCTTGCTGAAGGTGTTATCGAGTCATGAAGGACTTTCCGGACAGGGGTATGCAATTTCACTTCCAATATCATTCAAAATAATGATAATGCAGGATGAGGATCTCATTCAGCATATAAATACCCTGTTGATCACACCAGACAATGGCATAAGTAGATGAGCTGCATAATTGAATAAACTGTAACACTACCTTTTCAGCCGGAGGAGGTCACCTGGAGGATTTTCAGGATGACTTTGGAGGAGGATGCTCCATGGAAGTGGGGATCAAATGGACCATTGGGTCACATGGAAAACACACCCGGTCAAATGGGAAGCATATTCACCACATCAGTCACAGAGGGAGAATTCCTAACCAAAGGGGCAGAAGGAATATTCACCACTCTCACATTGATTGACCATGAGATGCATAGGCAGGCAAAAGCTATAACTGACTTAATTGAGGGGTTGGGTGCAAAGGGTGTGCAAAGCAACATTCAAGTGGCTCTGAAAATGGAAGAGGATTAAGAGACAGTTTGTACTCAATCAGCCATGACACTGAAGATGATGAAGCCAACGCACTTTTGCAGCATGAGTTAAGGAAGAATATAGAAGACCTCCTCATGGCCATGACAAGCATTACAAGAACTCTCGCTGCAAGGACCCCAGAGAACCTATCACAGTGAGAACATGCATTGGAAGTGACAGGTACTGGTGCAAAATCTTTTGACCAGACAATGATGAGAAGCTGATAGTGTTCAAATAGAAACTAAATTTTACCTTAGATTCCACAATGCCAACCCATTCATCCTGTTGACCCTGCTCATCACTGTGATCCTGAACATTTTTGGGCACGTCACTCGCCTCTGATGCAATGCAACCTTGGGACTGCTAAATATGCTTTTGAATACAGTTCTTGGCACCCCCCCCATTTGAACAGCTCATCAAGCCCGCTTCTATTGGACATAGATCATAAACATATTCCCCACAACATCCATGCTGTTCGCAATAAATTTGACCTAGAACCGTCCATGCAGACACTCGCCACTTGCATAAGATGCTCCTGCACCTATGCACCAGTTGTGAAGGGGAAGAAGACTGCCACATACCCCGAATGGTGTAGCTTTAAGAAGTACTAAGGCAGCCAGCCATGCAGACAGCTATTAGTGAAAACTACAAAGGCTGGTGAAGGATGTATGTACCAATCTACCCATAAGGCCATTTGTCATGCAGAGCTACAACGACTTCTTGGGAAGCCTTCTAAGCAGGCCAGGCATGGAAGAGGCAATGGAGTGAGGGACTATGCTGAATCACAAGCATCAGTTGTGGGACATAAAGGATGGGACAGGGATTACTGAAATTGCAGGTCCCAATGGCAAACCTTTCATGGACGGGCTACAAAGAAGTGACCTTTGGTTAGCCTGGAGTCTCTCTGTCAATTGGTTCAATCCCCACCACAACAAAATCGCTGGTAAAAGGAAATCAGTAGGCACCATTTCCTTGGCCTTGCTAAACCTGCCCCCAAGCATTTGATATAAAGTGGAAAGTCTCTATGTACTTGGTGTAATCCCTAGCCCAAGGGAACCTTCACTTGATGAAATCAACCACTTCCTCCACCCACTGGTCAAGTTCTTTCTGCTCACATGAAAGAATGGCATGTGGTTCACAAAAACTGAACAGCACCCCAAGGGTCATTTAGTTTGCTCTGTCATTGCAGTAGCTGTAAACGACTTACCTGCTATGTGGAAAATAGGTGGTTTTGCAGGGCCTACTGCAGCACATTTATGCAACCTATGCTGGTTGCAAAAATCAGAAATTAGCAACATTCTTTGTGAAACATGGAAGTACTGTACATGTCAGGAGTATCTAGCAGTGGCGGTGCAATGGAGAGATGCTGAAACAAAAAAAGACAGGGGTAAAATCTTCAAAGATACCAGTGTTCGATGGTCAGAGCTACTCCACCTACCATACTGGGATCCCCTTCACTTTATAGTGATTGATGGCATGCACAATCTCTTCCTCAGCCTGGTCCAATTTCATTTCAGAGACCTCATCATTATAGACAAGCCCACAACCCAAGAATGCCGCAAGGGTAATGCCACTTCTTCCAAACCAATCAACCAGAAAGAGTTGGAGGGTGCTAGAATGCTATTGAAGTCAGGAGCATTGGCGAGTTCACTAAATTGCCTAAACTTACCAATCCTAAAGAAACTATTGGAGGAATGTGGGAAAGCCAACACACTGGATCCCACAAAGAAATGAGTTATGAAGATGGGCAAGTCCAATACCATACTTACAAGGCAAGGCCACTGACTGTTACCAAATCCTACTCCATGGATATCAATCATGTCAACAGCGAAGACCTCACAGACAATGATGGCCTGGATGGCAAAGGCCTGGATGACCTCCTGGGAGATGAGATCATGGAAGACATCAGAGTTGATAATGAGAAGCAACAAAAGAAAATTTTCCATGAGCCCCTGACTAATGCTGAAATCAACAAGATTCAAGCTCACCTATGTACCATCAAATGGCCAGCATGGAATCAAGGGCCTCCCACCAATCTGGGTGAAGCTGAACACAGGAAACTAAAGGCAGAACAATGGAGATCAGCAATTGAGTTCGACTTGCCCATAATACTTCAAAAAATGTGGGGACTTTGCAACTCACCAGCCAGAGCCAGCAAAACAAGCCTGCACAGAGAAAATTTGGCACACAGCACCATGCTCTTGGCCATTGTGATACACTGGGAAACATTGTATGTCACTTAGAAATACCACGCGCATCAGTACAAGGAGTATATGAGTGCATACCAGATGTGCCTTCAAACAATATTTCTGGAGATGGAATGGCGTCCAAACCATCATGCATCACTACATTTAGATGGTTTCATCCAAAGATACGGTCCTATGCACAAGTGGTGGATGTTCCCCTTTGAGAGGGTCATAGGATGTCTGCAAAAAACAAATACGAACCACAAGATGGGTTAGTGACTGTAATCACCATCTGTCAGATCTCTTACTGACAAAACAGGAGAACTTGAGAAAACCATGCTACTGACATTCTGCACCACTGCAAAAATGAAAGCATTGTTGCAACAACCTGGTGTGCCTAAGGTTGTAAGAGAAGGCAGCAATATTTTGAAGCAATGCTGTGGAACGTCTGGTAGCAAAGCACTTGCAGACAATGTCAACATCTTTCAATCTGTGTATTGAGAGGATGATGAGAAGACTTGGAACATTGATGACAGCGTGAAAATGGAACATGCACATGCACCTATTAAAAGGGCATTAGTGGCGGCTGGAATCAAAACAAAACCCAATGCTGAACTCGAGATGTTTACAAGCTGTACTGTCTTGGGTATTAGATATACAACATGGGAAAAAACAAACTGCAACTGCAGCATATGTATTCTTCTCTGATCAGGGGGGCACTTGGTTCCAGAGATCATTGAGCACATCTTCACCATCCCATCAGTCAAACACAGACAGGAATATTTCTTAGCAGTGCACAGAAACTTACCTATCCCTACTAACATGATGAATCCCTTTCAGTTGTACAAGGACTTTGGCACAGGGCTGTGGAGGGACAAGCAAATGACCGAGCTCAACATCATCCCTTTGACCAAAGGTACCTATTGCCATGCAATAGCTATGCTGTGGGATGATGAGATAGTGGTGATGAAGCCTTTGGACAGGGTAAGTGATCGTGAACAAGGAATGTATAAACTGACAAGGTTGACGGACTGTTTGAGTGTACGGCTCTGAATTGGCTCTAAACATTGAGGGGGAGGATTGACAGAGAAAAGAATCAGCATCATTGATTGAGATCTACTTTGCAAGAACTGTAGCGATCTGAAATAACACTGCTAAGTGACATACCTTAGTTATTACAGAAATCCCCTGGATAACTGAGGCCGAGGAGCACAAGTTCAACTTGTGGCTTACTGCGTGGGAACCCAAGGACTCCACTCCACTTCCGAGTTTGCCCATTTCTTTGATCTTCCTTCTGATTCCTTTGATCCTTAGTGATCCTTGTTTGACTGAGTTCTGTTCTTCTTCTGCTCTTCTCTTCCTACTAGAACTCCTTGATCCTTTTTGTATGTCTTCCTTTGTTCTGCTTCTGTTCCTTTCCGCAGTCTGCAGTTTATCCATTTTCTCTTGATTCTTCTTATAGATGTATCTCCTTCTAGAACAGCACTCCACTGTTCCGTTTCCCCTTTAGGACTCCTTATTCAGGGTCCGCTCATAGTATATAAGTGCCCATTGTACTTGTAGTTTCCTTAGTTAGTTCTATGCAATACAAGTGTAGTATCTAGACCAATCCACTGGTAGATTGCGATCTACTTGTCAAGACCCCTTTCTCATAGTCTCTATGCCTACCAAACATTGTAGACTCTTTGACTTGCTCTGAGGATGATGCGGCCCTAAAGCTCAAAGACTAGCTACTTTATTCATTGTTCATCACATGACTTGGGCCAATAAAGCTAGTTTCTACACTTAGCATAACATTAGTCCCATCTAACATCTTTGTTGAACAATGCTGCATGAGATTGACTTTAACAAGTGCCAAATCTAGAAATGCAACAGTTAATAATGGACGAACAACAATAACGAGTGATGTACATACCTCCGGACAATGTTCATACCCTGACAACAATTGTCACCAGAGTGACTGACAGAAAGGTATTGGGATACCAGGAATATTTCCAAACTGCCCCTGGGCAGAAATGTAGGGACAAAAGTTACATAGTTTATTTTTTTTAAGATTCCTTAGGATCCTTTTTCTTTGATTGTCTTACTGGTACTACAATACATCTGAATCATACTACTCTATAAGTGGTTACAAGTGGTGATAAGTGGTGATGAGCAGCTTAGATGATGTGGAATGTGGAAAAGGAAAGTGTGTGAATACTTCATGTAGAAATAGTGTCTGTTGATTTCTGACACATGACTTCCTCATTTGGTTTGCTGAGTTTGGACTTGGCCAATTGAGCACCATGCACTATTTAGGCAGCCACTTTGGGTAATTAGCTTTCTTTCCTGTTTCCCATCCACACAACATCTGTAGTAGTATGGCAACATTCCTATGTATTTTCCTGCAGTGGTCATGTAGAGCAGCGTAGTAGTTACAATAGTAATTGTAGTTGTAACTGAGCAACAACACAATAAGAATAGACCCAACAGTGAGATAACAAAAATCCTAAACCATGGAGGAAGTGCAACTTGGAATGGGTGCACTGATACGTTGTCCCCAGTGTTCCAGGTACATACACCAACTTATTGTATACACTGGCACTCAATGCTATTGCCAGGATTATGGACACAACTTATTGTATATCATTCATCAGAACTATGGATATGTTACAGAAATCCCCTGGATGTCCAAGGCTGAGGAACACAAGTTCACCTCGTGGGTTTCTTCTGCTTTTCCCGAGGACCCTGATTCCGATTTCCTCTGATTCTTCAATCTTCCTTCTGATTCTTTTGACCTGTAGACAGAGTCCTGTTCACCTTCTGATCTTCTCTTCCAACTGGAACTCCTGATCCTTTGCACAGTCCGCAGTATGTCTTCCTTTGTTCCGTTCTGTTCCTTTCCGTTCCTCTCCTTGACCCAGTTTCCTTTATGGACGTATCCCCTTCTAGAATGGCACTCCGCTGTTCCATTTCCCCTCTAGGACTCCTTATTCAGGGTCTGCTCATACATATATAAACGTCCAGTGTACTTGTACTTTTCCCCAGTTAGTTCTACGCAATACAAGTGTAGTATCTAGCCCAATCCACTTGTGGACTTGCGAGTCTACTTGTCAAGACCCTTCTCATAGTCTCTTCGCCTACCAAGCACAGTAGACTCTTCGACTTCACTTTGCCGCAAGGGTAACGTAGGACCTTGGGCATATAAACCTTCCAAATTTCTCCGTCGTTCGTCACGTGACTCCTCCGGATAAAGCTAGGTTCTACACTTAGCGTAACAGGATGCGCACAATTGTCCCCAGTGTTCCAGATATATACATATGCCGACCAATTGTATGTTACACTCACGATCAGTGCTATTAT
>JBBPRV010000697.1:0-15827 GCA_038093235.1 Boletus harrisonii
TACTTAGGGGAAAGCACCAAGAGAACTAGACTGGAGTTCTCTGGTGGTGGCATCGAGCCTTAAGTACCTACTAGCGGTATGTACATGTTGTGACTGTATCTAACGATCCGGAAACAAATGGAGAATAGGGCATAGGGTAGAAATGGAGATGAGAGACATAAGGCCAACACATGGTGTGGCAGAATGGAAGAGAAGCATGAACATGAGTGAAACATGTGGATCAAGGAATGGAAGAGAAGTGTGATCAAACACTTCTGTGAAGAGGTGAAATATAAAGTGTGAAAATGGAGAAGATGAGAAGTCTCGTGCGTGAATCGGAAGCAAGAATGAGTAAGCTGCACGAGATAAGGGTGAAGGTAAAGAATTGTCTGTTGGGATATGTGGAAAACGATAAGTCCAACAAAGGGGTATGGGAATACACCAATCGTAACAGGTGTCAGTGAACGAAAATGAAAAGTTTCAAAGAAAAAATTATTACAAAGAAAAGCACAAGGGTTGACACTGTTCTCCACAGTGTCACATCCATCACTGGTCATATCATTGCTAAATCCACAGGTCTTTAGGCAGTATGCTGCCATGATTGTTTTGTGAATAAAAGCAGCCCCTCTTCTGAGGATTGCTTGCTGATAGCTAGTCATGTTACCACCCCAATTAACTGTGGAAAACATGTATGGTCCTGTCATCTCACACCCGGTTGCATGATTGAGAACCTTCGGAAGTGTGAATTTCATCTTGCCTTCAGATTTTCCGCCCATATCTGTGAGAATCTGATCAATATCAATAGTATCATCCTTGACAAACTGCACTGCCCACTCCAACTGCATATGTCAGTGAGTAACTTAGATGTTATCAATCCAATGAGACATACACACTGCAGCAGCAAGTGCAATCATAGCAGCTTGATTTTTTCCATCTGCAAGAGCTGCTCTGTCCAAGCCTGGAATATCCATGAAGACAGTGATAGTGTTTAAATGAGTGGAAGTGATAAGTTGGATAAGGAATGGGGATCAGAAACAGCGCTCTGGGAATGATTTGTCTTCCTGCAGGAATCTGTAGTTGTTGAGGAAGTTGGCTGCTATTATTTGTACATCAACATTGTCATCACCAGATTTGCACTTTGAGAAGAAATTGATTATAAGTGCAAACACAGTTGAATTGAAATTGCTCTGCCATTCAGAAATCTGTTGAAGGGCCTTTGTATTGTTAGCATCAGGAAAAACCAGACTGAGATAACTTACAATTCCAAAGACAGAGCCTAGCACTGGAGTGACACAATATGTACTTGATGTCAGGATAAACACAATTGAAGATTGTTTAAAGGGTGGCTACCATCTTCTTTTTGGGTACAGTCCAGATGTTAGATTGGGTGCTGCACCAGAGCATGATCATTGAGACAATCCCACACAACCATCTGTTGTTGCCAGCCATGGGAAGATCCTTCATGGAATACTTGCTACAGTGTTTGATAACTTTGATGATGTAGCTGTCAGAATCATACTGAATCCTGCTTTTCTGGGCCTGAGAGTTGGTGGAGGTGTTGGAGGATGTGACAACTGCAGATTCAGCTGTCTCCAATTTGATCTTTTTTAGCAGGAGTAGAGTGCCTGGGGCGTGACTCATGGTGATTTCAACAGATGTTTTCAGCATTTGCACCAAATCAATTCTGTTAGGTGAGAATATTTCCATGAATGGTAGATAAGTGCATGACTTACTGAAGCTGTTGTGCAGTGCTCCCTGCTCTTCAAGGACTTGATGGGGGCAGCCTCATCATCAATGTCCATCACATCCCTTGCCTGAGAATCATTCTTGGGCTTACTGTTGGTGATGGTGGTGTATACAACGTTGGGAGTTTCCAACAATTCAGCCTTTCATTTCCTAGCCATGAGGGAGAAGTAGGAAGGAAGTGGCTGTTGAGATCCAATTCCTGGGGCCTCAGGATCATCCATGAATGAGTTGGAATCAGAGATAGTCTGACATAGATATTCAGTGTGGAGGTGTGTTAGAAAATTGTGTGAGACTTACTGGCTCCAGCTCATTGCAGGGGACTGTATTTACCTTCTCTTTGTTCTGGCTGAGTGTGGCTGCTTACTCCTCTGTTTTGTTGACCTTGTCAGTGAAGATTTCACATGATAAGGTCCCTGGAATCTTTGTAGGCACAGCAGGTGTGGGCTTATAACTGCAGATAGGAACCAATGGTGTTATAGAGACTGCCATCTGCCCAGAGGAGGATGTCAGTGGAGGTGGGGCACATGTGGTACTTGTACTTGTTGTTAAACCAGATACATACTGTAACTCACTGGCATCAGAATCTGCAATGTCAACAACCCACTTGTTGAGTTGTCCACCCTTGGAAAAGTTTCTTGCCAGTCCTACCATTTAGTGTGAGGTTGAAAAAGTGCAGTGTGGACTCAGTGAGTACAAACATGTGGAAGAATGCACTTACTCCTTTGGCACTAGAGCCTTCTTTAAATCTGCTGTATGATTACCATTTTCATCAGCAGCATGTTCTAACAGCATCAAATGTTACGTGTAGCATACACAAAGGGACAACTTATATCTTGGCTAGAAGGAGGTGTTCATGAAGAGACGCAATGTCTTCTAGGAACAAGATACATAGATGGAACGAAAGACAAGATTACTCAAGGGACAAGGGACTAAGCCTTGGAGACAAAGGACATAAAAGGACACTAGTATTGCATAGAATGAGTGTAAAGAATACAAGTACAGACAGCCTAGTTTATATATCAAAGGATGTTTCATCAAGGAACTATATGGAACTTCATAGAACACTTAGTAAAGGGGACACATCATCCAATGCCAAAGGACATGTCATCAAGGAACTATGTGAAACTTCATAGAACACTTAGTAAAAGGGACACATCATCCAATGCCAAATGAAGAAGGGGAACTATAAGACCAATATGACAGAATTGGTTGAGGAGATTGCTGTCTGAAGAGTAAAAGTAGAAAATATCAAAGAACAATGAAGATAGGGTTTAATGAGTTTACGAGAAGAACACTGTATATCCAAAAAGTCCTGTACATACCTAAGAAGGTATGGACACATTTTGGAAAGCAAAAGAGATAGAAACAAGGGAAAAGGAGAAAAATCATAACATAACCCATATGCGCAATGGTGAATGAGGAGTCCAGCATATCTTGATCTTCTTCATGATCTATGAACCAATGATAAAAATCTTCTTCTTTAGTTTCCATGACAACTTCATTTGTGAAAGTTACTTCACTGACAGCTTTGCTTTTACCTTTGGCATTCTGTCTCTGATTAAACCATTCCTTCTTCTGAGCCTTTCTAGGTTTTTTAGACTTTGCAGGATCTGATTGTTTACCTTTCTTCTGGTTCGGATTTTGGGAACCAAATTGTCCAGAAGAAAATTGGTACTGTTGGTATCCTTGATTCAATGGTCTCTGGTAAGAGGAAGTCTGGTTCCTTCATGGATTTTGTTGTGGAAGACCATGTCGAATAACATTGGTCCTGTTAATCTGAGAAGAGGAGGGGTCTTCAATCTCTACTTGAGAGATCCAAGCATGAAGTGGTTTGTGTGTAGTGCGAAGATCCATCTCCATGAGAATACGAGAAGTAACATGGTTCATATCAAAGTCTGCAGGTGTCAGAGTTTGAGTGATGGTAGAGGTGAGGGTGAAGTATTCACTAGGGAGATCAGCAAGAAGAAGCATAGTGGATAAGTTTTGTGATAGATTCAAGCCAGCTTGGGTAAGCTGCTCAAACAAGGTGTTACAGAAATCCCCTGGATTACTGAGGCTGAGGAGGAACTAGAGTTCATTTTGTGAGTAACCATGTGGGAACCCAAGGACTCCAATTTTACTTTTTTCTTTGATGTTCCTTCTGATTTCTTTTAGTCCGATGGAGTTCCATTCTTTCCATGCTTCTATTACTGCCAGAACTCCTATTTCCTATTTTGTATGTCTTCTTTCTTCCATTCCATTCCTTTCTGCATACCGCAGTCTGCAGTTCCTGATCCATTCCATTCTGTTCTCCTTATGGACATATCCCCTTCTAGAATGGCACTCTGCTGTTCCATTTCCCCTTTAGGATTCCTTATTCAGGGTCTGCTTCCAGTATATAAATGCCCAGTGTACTTGTAGTTTCCCCAGTTAGTTCTACACAATTCAAGTGTAGTTTCTAGCCCAACCCGTTTAGTAGATTGCAATCTACTACATGAGACCCTTCTCATAGTCTCTACACCTACCAAGCACAGTAGACTCATTGATACTTGCTTTGAGGTTGCGGCCCTCTAGCAACTGGATACTTTACTTGTTGTTCATCATGAAGCTCTCACTAAACAAAGCTAGGTTCTACGCTTAGCATAACAAAAGAACTAACTGCTTTTCCATCCCTGCCATTTGGTAGAAGGACAAGACCATCCCCTCCACCACGCATAGGATCAACCTTGAACATCTCCTCCAAAATGCTGCTAGAAATGAAGAAGAAGAGGAACAGACCTTTCAATTCCGATCAGCTCCTGCTCCACCAGCACTCTCACCTGTTCATCCAGAACTGGATTTGTGTTCTCATTATCTGGGTTCAAGCAGGCATATACCTGGCCCCTCTGCTTCGCCATCCCCCTTCAACTCTCCACTAGCTCGAGCTTCCACTCTCCCTCCTTCACACCCACCTTCCATCTCTCAGCTTTCTCCACCACCTCCCCCCACTTATGATCCTTCTGTACTTCCGACATCTCCTCCTTCCAATTATTCATCTGACTCTTCTGATTCTTACCACTCTGACAACAACAACAACAATATGGCTGATGAGGAACATCATGCCAATAGAGCCAAGCTCAAGGCCTGCCTGCCAGAAGACTTCCCTGGCCAGGATGAGGATGCCCAATGATGGGTCCTCACAATGGAGGTGTACTTTCAAATGTCGCCACAATACAGCACCTTTAAGGCCAAAATACTCACTCCTTGTAACAAGATGAGCAAGGGGCATGGTGTAATCTTTTCTGAGGGTTGGTTAAAGGAAATGCTGGACCCTGACATCTCAGCCAATGAGAAAACTATGGAGAAGTTCTTGGATGACTTCGCAAGAGTTTTCTTCCCCTCAGATTGAACCAGCAGGGCTTGCACAGCCTTGTCTGATATATGCATGGAAGGCAGCCCTTCAAAGGGGACTTCCATGGATTCTGCTCTGCTTTCGAACTTGAAGCCAGAAGGAGTGGAATAATGGATCAGCATGTCTTGAAAGACTTGCTAAAGAAAGCAGTGACAAGCGATCTCACTTTCAGGATGACAGCTGTTAATGAGGAACCCCTCACGGCTAAGAGTTGGCTTGACAAAGCCACTCAGTTTTATGATGTGGTCCAGCGCTTGAAACATCTTCACTCTGGAACTTCCCACTACATTCCTTCTGGAGGTACTCAGCACTCTTCCAATACCTCCTCCCATTGCAACCCCAACACCATGGACATTGATGCGATCTGCCTTAACCCTATCCAACATGTCAAGCACATGTGTAACAACAAGTGCTTTGTTTGCCACAAGGTCAGATGCCACTCCACCAAGCATCCCCACTCCAGTGGAACTCAAGAATTCCCACCTCAACCTCCCGCTCCTTCAGCTTAGAGAATTCGGGCTACTATGGTCTCCGTTCCTCCATCGCCCCTCGAGGAATATGCCAGAAAGCTCAATATCTCCAATGCAGAGGTGGTGAACTCCCTCAAGATTGTCTATGGGAAAGCATACATACAAAGATGGATCTCCTGTTGAAACCACAGAAGATGTGGCTAGACTAGTAGTCGAAGAAGAACCTGATAAGCCCACTATCTTCTACAATGAAGGGGCTAACAAGGGACCACAGGGTTTTTAAATGGAGGGAAAGCATCAGCATCTTTATCCTCCTTTACGATTGCACCTGTATTTGTATCTGGAAAGAATTCACAATCAATCTCGATTCCTGTTTCTCTTTCCAGATCAAACCGCAAAATCGCTGAAATGCATGCTCTCATTGATTGTGGAGCAACGGGGTGTTTCATCAACACTGCCCTTGTCCATTGGCTTGGCTGGGCAACACAATGATTACCAAAGCCTCTGACAGCCCATGACGTAGATGGAACTGTCAATCAAGGAGGACTCATATGAAGAATAATGATTGTTCACCTTCATATCAGAGAAATTGTGGAGAAGAGACTCTTCTACCTCACTATGACCAATGAGGATGTCATCTTAGGACTTCCTTGGGTACACCAGAACAACCCAATCATCAATTGGTCAACCAGAATGGTCTTGCTACCACTTGTCAAAGGGGTATCCCGACCAAAGGAGGATGCTGAAATGCAACGATACCTCCTACGCTACAACCTCGTCTCCAAGGATGCTATCTTTGACCAGCTTGTTGATGATCTAGCTGTGTCTATGGGAGTGCTCCCTCCCCTAGAAATTAACCGAACCACCGTCTCAACCTCGATTGCTGCCAACCAAGAGAAAAAGGTTGTCAAGCTACCACCAGAATTTGCTGAGTTTCATGATGTCTTCATGAAAGCAAAAGACGTTCCCCTTCCTTCTCACCGACCATTTGACCATACCATTGAACTTGATGAATCGTTTATTCTGAAATGAGCCAAGAACTATTCCTTGAATCCTAAGGAAATGGACATGTTGAAAGGCTTTGTTGAAGAAAACTTACAAGAAGGAAAGATTGTTCCGTTGAAGTCTCCTCAGGCTTCTCCATTCTTCTTTGTGCCGAAGAAAGATGAAACCTACTGTCCTTGCCAAGATTACAGGTACCTCAACTCTCACACAATCAAGAACGCCTATCCCCTTCCTCATATAGCTAACCTCATTGATATCTTGAAGCATTCTTGATACAGTATTTCACCAAACTCAATATCCATTGGGGCTACAACAACATTCAGATCTGTCCCAAGGATCAATGGAAGGCTGCCTTCACTACCCCTCTTGGTCTCTTCGAACCCACTGTCATGTTCTTTGGGCAATGTAACTCTCCTCTGACATTCCAAGCATTCATGAACCATATCTTTGCTGACTACCTCATGGAAGGTTGGCTCATCATTTATATGGATGACTTGATGGTTCATTCCAAGGACTATGATGAACATGTCAAACAAGTTCGCCTTGTCCTTCAATGCCTTAGAGAACATAAACTAGGCATCAAGCTGGAGAAGTGCACTTTCTGTGCCCTGAAAGCTAAATACCTTGGAATGATTGTTGGAGAAGGTTTCCATGGACCCTGTGAAACTTACCACCATCGAGAAATGGATCTCCCCATGCTCTGTTAGTGCAGTACACTCATTTATGCACTTCTTGTCATATCCATGACACTCTAAGTCCATCTCCGGCCCTCTGGGCACATCTTTGCTCCTCCATGAGCAATCTCCGGTGTTATCTTGCCAACTCTGTAACATCTGACCTCCAGACATTTCCTCTGTTTCTCCATCCCCTCTGTACCTTTGATTACAATACTTGACCTCCAGACATTTCCTCCGTTTCTCCATCCCCTCTATACCTTCAATTATGATACTCTTTGTTCTACTTTAGCATTAGTCCTGCTCCTTAGATACCTCCGTGCTGTGTGCACCACTCCAGCATTCATCCCTCCAATGCGCAGTTCCGGTTACATTATTTTTCGACTCCGTCTTACTCATTTACTCTGCCTCCAGTTACTAATGCTATGTTTCTCACTCTGTATATAAACTCTTAGATAACCTCTGTACATTAGCTTGATTATCAACTTGGATAGCTCCTGTCTATTCTCCCTTCATTACCTTCGCCCTCTGAAATCTGGGACAACCATACAAACAGTAAGGGCACAGCACATAAGCTGAAGCCAAGTCCCTTTTGACCAGATGAACCTCCGGAGTTCTGGAGTTGTCACCAGGAGTTGCATGGTCCTAACACTTCTGCAACTTCTGTAGGAAGTTTATCCTGGATTTCTCCAACATCATGCAGCCACTTCTCTCTTTGACAAAGAAGAATGCTGCTTGGCAATGGTTACCAGATCATGAGGCTTCTTTTCAGAAACTCAAGGATGCTTTCCTTCGTCAGCCAGTATTGTGATACCCCAACACCGACCATCTGTTCTTTGTGATGACAGATGCCTCCCTCTGTGCTTCAGGTGTTGTCCTGATGCAGAAAGATGGCAATGGCGATCTCCATCCCTGCGCCTATTACTCCAAGATGTTTGCTTCCGCTGAGCAAAATTACGATATCTATGACTGCGAACTCCTCACCATCATACGAGCCCTCGAGGAATGGAGACAATACCTCACAGGCACCCATCACCCAGTTATGGTGATCACAGATCATAGGAATGTGACCTATTTCAAGTCTCCTCAGAATCTCTCTCGCCGACAGGCTCACTGGTTGATGTTCTTACAGGACTTCAACCTCTGCTGGAACAATCAGCCTGGCTCCACCATGGGTCCTGCAGATGTGCTCTCATGTCGGGATGTCATTGATACATCCGCTGACAACACCACTATCACTCTCCTCCCAGTGTACCAGCCAGGATGAGATACGCAGAACAAGAGAGGCTGACGCCCTGATAGTCCTTGCTGATGATGGTCATAGGATGATCCTGTCTACACCTTGTATCGTGTCCTATGCTACCCCAGCACCTGCCAGTCTAGACCTCTGGCACTCCTCCTGCTCCTCCTGTCCCAGTTCCTCCTGCTCCTCCTATCCCAGTTCCTCCTGCCACCCTGGTCCTTCCTCGGCTCCTCCTGCTACCTTGGTCCTGTCTTGGCCCCTTCTACCATCTTGGTCCTGTCGCGATGCAGCCCTGTGGGCCACTCCGCTCCATTTGCCCCCTCCTTGCCATGCGAACCACTGGGTTCACTCTCTTTCCTTCACCTACCTCTCCTCACCATCTTTGTCCTCACTCTCTTCATCTTTCATCACGTCATCTCCCTCATCTCTGTCTTCCTCCTTCTGTTCCTCCTCATTCGCTTCTTCAATCTGTCCGTTTTCTTCATCGATGGCCAAGTTGGTGCCTGACTGTGGTATGGACTCACAGAGGCATCTGGCATGGAAGTGTCCTGGTATGGGGAACCCTTCCAAGGTATTTAGCATGTAGGAATTCCCAATGTGTTGTGCGATGTGCCGTGGGGCTGACCATTGTGGGAGGATTTTCCATGCAGTAGATAGTGTCATGGTTAGGGCGTTGTCATAGACTTGGACTAATTGGTTTCACTTAAACACAATTTCTCCGGCATTCATCTTTAGAACTTTAAGATCAAATGCTGTTTTCCACTTGATGGCGTGTAGTGCTGCACAGTCTGTGCCATCAAGTTGTTGTTGGTCAACATATGCCATTTGTATGGTGATGTCATGCTGGGCAGGCTCTGTTATAGATACTGCGGGAGGTGTGCAGGTGGTGTTGACAACGAAGCCCAGCAGGAGTTCCTTTGGGGAGAATTGAAGGGATGGTATGATGTGCTCATTGAGCTGGTGAATGGTGGTGTCAAAGTGGTCAGGCCACGCTCTGGTGATGTTTTTGAGTTTGACGTGTTCATAGTTGTCTTCCCCTAGTCCCGGACTGCAAAGGTGTTTGAGCCATCCAAGTAACTTTCTGTTAGTGTTTTCAACTAGTCCATTGATCCATGGCACATACACTGCTGTGATGTGGTGTGTGGTTCCTTGGGCTTTGCACCATGCCTGTACCTCTCCATTGTTAAAATGAGATCCCCTGTCCATCATGAGCGTTTCGGGTGGGCGGAATGTGTGGGTGATGGCCTGGAGACCATGTAGTGTTGTCTTCGCTGTTCCATTACTTTTGAGTTTGAAACCCCATGTGAACTGCAAATAAGTGTCAAGGATGAGCAGTACTGTACTGTAGCCACCCTTTCCTTTGGGCAACGAGAGGTAATCCGCAACAAGTAATTCAAATGGGTGTTGGCACGTGATTGGGTACATTAGTGCATGAAGGTGAGATGAGCCAAAGTTCTTGCACTGGGGGCACTGGAGGAGGGCAATGGTGACTGACTGATCTAACCATGGGCTGTGGACCCTGTGCATCAGTTGTAGTTTGGTGAGGTCGCGTCCCCAGTGCCCGTTGTTGTTATGTTCATGTTTAGCTAGGTCTATTGCCTCTGCTTGTAAGATGCATTCCAGTCATGGTCTGGCCCATATTGATTTCCCATCTGAGATTTACCAAAGCTTCCCATCCTCTATCTGGTATCCTTCCGCTCTGTGCTGCACATGGTTGCGTTCGCGTTCAGGTCTGTGATTATCATGATTTGTGATCACCTGGATAACCTCTAGGAACAAAGGTTCATCAGCAAAACAGTCACACAACAAAGAGACTACTTCGTCAGTGTAGACGCCGAAGAGGTCATTGACAATGCCTTTCAATGCCTCCCAGTCTTTGCAGACCATCCATGCGCTGCTGTCTTCAGTAGTCTGTTCTCATCCTGTATACATCTGGCTTAATGCATCTGTGGCTGTATTAGATACGCCTGAGCAATGTTGAACTGCAGTGACACAGTAGCTTAGTATGCCATCCTTCCATCTTGCGTGGTGGAGGTTCAGGTCGTTGTTACACAGTGTCCTTCATTGCTCTGCAATCAGTTTTGATCTCCACTGGGAAACCCCATATGGTGTCACTGAAGTGATCTAAACCAAATTTCAGTGTGGCAAATTCAAGGACATAGGGTTTATACTGTTCTTCCACAGGGGTGGTTCATTTGGAGGTGTATCCAATGGGGTGTATGGTGGTCTTTGTTTCTCCATCAGGGAGGTTCACAGTGGAGCGCTGTGCAAGCACTGCTCCAAACCCATCCTTCAACATGTTTGTTATTAGTATGAAGGGTGTGCTGTCGAATTTAGGTGCCCATAGAACTGGTTCTTCAAGTAGTAGATGTCTGAGTTGTGTGAATGCCTTCGTGTGCTTTGCTGTCCAGTATGGTGCTAGGTTGCAGTCCCATAGGAACTGGCAATATTTCCATTTTCCTTTGTGTTGTTCCAGTTGTGATAAGTCCAGGTTGTGCTGCAGGTCCGTGAGTGGTGCCGCTATGCGAGAGTAATCTTGGATAAGTGATCTAAAGTAGCCCATTAGTCCCAAGAACTTCATGAGGTCTAGGAGATTGGATGGGGCGGGCCATTTAGCTACCGCCTCTAACTTGGCAATGTCTGGTTTTATGCCATTGTTGCTGACATGTGATCCCCCGAAGACGGTCTCCTGCATGAATAGGCAGGTCTTTTGTGGGGACACTGATAGTCCATGTTTCCAGCATCATTTGAAGAATGTCTGGAGATGAAGGAGGACATCTGTGAAGTCATCACCTGCTAAAGCATTGTTGTCTACAAACATTTTGAGCTGTATTTCTGTTGTTAGGTTATGCAGTGCCCATCCCATCATGTTGCAGAACCAGGATGGTGCATCAGTGATGCCCATTGGCATATGAGCATAGGCGTGATATCCGACACCTTTGGTATATATGCATAGGTAGGGTTGACTGTCTTCCTTGACCTTTATAGCATAAAACCCTGAGGCAAAATCAATAACGCATATGTAGCAATGGCCTGCAAGCCATTGTTGTTTGGCTCATAGGTCTCCCTGTGGTACTTGGGCTAAGTGGTGGACATGTTTGAGCTGGTTGAAGTTTTGTGTGATTCACCACTTTGGTTTCTTTGGTTCCATCCAAGTGACATGTTGCGTCTGCAAGGGGGTGCTAGTTCGCTGTGGTATATTCGGATCCAGTGGCTCACCAAGTAGTATACACTGTTCATTCACTTCCTGGCATATTTCGTCCATGGTTAGTCCTGGTGCTTCATGTGCTTTATGTGCCAGTACCGTTGGATGTACTGCTTTAACCTCACTAACATGTATCGGGCGTAGTACCCCAGCGTCTACAAACTCTGCTAGCTTCGGAAAGTAGAACTCCTTCTGGGCTTGGTTGAGTGGTCGTTGGCTTGCCTTCACAGAGAATATCACATCATCTGGTATGTTTAGCTGGTACTTGCCGTTTGTTAGAGGTTTGACCTCTTTTACAGAGAGGGCAAATATGTCAGCATACTCCCATAGTAAGCTGTGTACTATCTTTTGTTCTTCCTGTGTGATATCACCTATTTGGACAGCTTTCAGAATCGCTTCTATCCTTGGTGGGTGGAAGGGTCCTTGCTCCATTCGCCTGCTGAAAATTTCACTGGGTGGTGTGGGGGAGGGTAACAACACTACATCACCTGGTGTACCTGTTGTTTTGATGAGATGGACCCCATTAATGGTTGCTTCATGGGTGTCCATTTGTTTGCTGTTTGAATCCATTGTGGGGGGGGAAAGTGAGTATGAACAGGAAGTGAGACTGCTGTGGGAAGAGATGGGAAGGGTAGAGCAAGGTGGGGTGTAAAGTTGTTTATGAGGTGGTGGGTGTCATGTAATGGAACGGAGATGGAGTCCATGCTGTAGTTGTGGGTTGCTTTTACTTGTTCTAGGAGTGGTTTCCCAATGAGCATTTGCCACAATCCCCCACATGGGAAGACCTCAAACATGGTGTGGATCAAGAGGGGGCCCCACTCTAAGTCACCTGTCCAGGTTCCTGTTGACTGGATGACGGATCCATTAGCCATTCTCAGCTTTCGAGAGGATGGACTTAGTGGAGTTAGTCTACAGGCAATATGTTGGAATGCCACTGTATCAATTGCATTGATCATTGCCCATTGTTGACAACCGCGAGAAAGCACACCCTTTCTCCTTTCGGGCCTTGTAGTGAGGGGTTTGTGAGGAAGGGGTTGCTTGTGCGTGTGGCGATTGGCTTCCCTAATCTGTCTAACAAATATACGTCAGTCATACTATTATTGAATATCACATCACCATGTTCTTGCAGTGTGTTATCAGGTTCTGTGGAGTTTTCATGGCTTTTCTGAGTATGTACAGTAGGGGAGGGAGATGTAAATGTGTGAAAGGGGGGCATAGAGGTATGTGTAATGTATGTAGTTCTATTATGTGCAGGTGTACCTGTTGGGGGGAGTGATACACAATGCAAGCGTGGTGGGGGGGTTACGGCTGGCCTGCATATGGCTGTAACCCCTGGTCGTTTTCTGGTTGGTACCAGTCCCAGTCCTCTTGAGTATTACTCCAGTATGTACCATCTGGGACAGCACTATCATCTTGTGTCTGCTGGTGAGGTGACTGTGGTTGTGGTGCAGACCATACATATTGAATGGGGGTGGGTTGAGGTCAGGGTTGTGTTATGTGCTGTAGTGTTCCCACTACGATCTGTCACCATCTTGTCTCTGGAGGTGGCAGGCGAGTCTTCGCTTCACAGTTTCCACTCGTATGGCAGAGTTCTGTGACCATCCCACACTCAAAACACTCATCAGACCCTGGGAGTGCTGTGCCTGGGGTTGCATCCATCCCATGCATTACATGCCATGTGTCAACATTGGCTTTGCGTTGCTGTTTGCCCTCATTTGATGGGGGTCACTGTGGGATTGCCATGACTCTCTCCCTTATGAGTTCCTTCATAAGCAGAGGTTGCTTCATCAGCCAGTTTCCCTATCCTGTTGTGCCATGGGGTGGCTGCTGGTTGGGGGTGTTGAATTGGTTGGTACGATATGATGGGGGGGGGAACTGCTGTATGGTGAATGCGACAGATGGAGGTTCAATAGCTGCATAATGGTGGACTGTAGTGTAGCTGCTGTTGCGGAGGTTTGTGTGCAAAGTTGGGCCATCTCTGCATCTCTTATCCGCTCTTTTTCCAGCTGCTCCTTTCCTCACTTGATTTTGTGGGGTGGGATACTTCGGACGTCTGTTTTGAACTTGTCCCACATGTTGTATCTGCAGGTGAGGTGGTCCTTGAGGAGGTGCAGGATGCTGTCAACCATGCAGTCAATAAGGAATCCTGCTGTATCCCCCATCGTTATTGCCACCTTCATCACCTCATTGGCCTATATGTTCTGGCCATAGTTGGCCTTTCATTTGTCTGACAGTGTGATCCATTTTCTGATATTCTCCTCTTTAAGTACCTGTTCCCTGATATGTTCCATCTGCTCCACTCACAAGAATTTGGGTCGTTCAAGCAGTGGCCATCTGGTATTAAACACTCATCGTAGGGTTGTGAGGTTGGTGGTCTCAATGTTTGTAAGGTTGTCAAACCAGTCTGACACATAGCTATTAGGGACAATGTGGTTGGCGAAGTGGGCTACCCATTCTCTATCTGTCCAGGTGAGTGGTAGCATTCGTTGGAATTCTGCAAACCACATGGTTGGGTTGTCCTCGTCTCCAAAGAACATGTCGGTGGTGGGTGGGTTCTCTGACATGATGTGTCTGGCAGGGGGGCTGGTCTCGGTGGTGGGGGAGTGGGAATCCATTGTGGTTGGACAGGAGTCTGAGCGGTGTGGTGTAGGTTGAGTGGTATGTTTCTAGGTGGTCACCTGGGTGCTCCATATAGATGTGGGGGAAGTGGGTGGTGAGATATGCTAGGGGGCATGTTATTGGGTGGCTCCAGAAATGTTCCGTCTTCTTCCGATGTTGCTGTGCTGGAAGGGAAAAAGAAAGCCAGTCTGAGGGTAAAGGCTGGGATGACCGTCACTGTGCTACTCGAGCGGTGTCTTCTGACTGTGTTTTGCACTGATGTGAGACATATCTGGGGTTGTCTCTGGGTGTTGTTGTCGTCTGATAAGGTTGGAGAGCTTTCAGAGGAAGGGGAAGTGGAAGAGAAACTATCCAAGCTGTGTGTGTGAGCACAAATCACACTCTTGTCACCAAATGTACCAGCCAGGATGAGACATGCAGAACAAGAGAGGCTGATGCCTCGATAGTCCTTGCTGACGATGGTCATAGGATGATCCTGTCTACACCTTGTATCATGTCCTACACTACCCCAGCACCTGCCGGTCTAGACCTCTGGCACTCCTCCTGCTCCTCCTGTCCCAGTTCCTCCTGCCACCCTGGTCCTTCCTTGGCTCCTCCTGCTACCTCGGTCCTGTCTTGGCCCCTTTCACCATCTTGGTCCTGTCGCAACGCAGCCCTGTGGGCCGCTCCGCTCCACCAAACTCTCCCATCACTACAGATGTCTCTGACATCATCATTGGACAAATGGACATTCTCATTGCTGAGAAGATTGCCAAACACACTGCTGATGATCCCTTCATCTCTGACACTGTCAAAGCCTTGACTGAAGGCAACTCGCTTTTTCCTCATGCTTCCCCAAAGGACTGGACTTTCCTTGATGGCACCACCAATGTCACTCCATTCTCTCTGATGCATGGGTATGAACCCTGTGCACATCCCCCAATTGGAACCACCTTTCTTCCCACCTTGGAAAAGTGGTTATAAATTCTTGATGCCACACAAAAGAAGGCCACCACTGCTCATGCTAAAGCTGTTCAGACAGTCAAGGAGCACATTGGAACGAAGTTTACCCCATGGAAAGTAGGAGACAAGGTCTGGCTCGACTCTCAAAACCTCAAGTTCAACTTCCCCTCTCACAAGCTTGCTCCCCACCATGAAGGACCATTCAAGATTGATGCAGTCATTTCGCCCTATGCTTACAAACTTTGTCTTCCTCCAACTTGGAAGAAGATCCATAATGTCTTCCACGCTTCCCTCCTTTCGACCTTCACTGAGACCAATGAACATGGATCGAATTACTTCAATCCTCCTTCCAAGATCATTGAAGGAGAAGAGGAATACAAAATCAAGACCATTTGTTCTCACCAAGAATCTCCTGGAAGCTGTCAATTTCTTGTTTCTTGGGTTGAATACTCTCGTGCCAAGGACACTTGGGAACCAGAATCCCATCTTTCACATGTGAAATACATGTTGTAGACCTACAAACTCTCTAGACCGAAAGAGTTTGCTATAGTAACCTTTCCCTAGTCCTCACCCT
>JBBPRV010000698.1:0-15804 GCA_038093235.1 Boletus harrisonii
GAACTGCTGTCACACTTGCGATGAATCACGTACCGATGGCGCCAATGTGCGTCAACTTTGTCACCTACACACTAACCGAAACCCTGTGAGATTACGGTCCTCTACCCCTGTTCTGGTACGTCACGGAGTCTGGTTTTCACCCACCTAACGTCCTACTCAATGGTCAACTTGACGTACTCGGTTGACCTGAACTGGGCGGCATGCAGTGCTAACTTGAAGGTTTGCACACCACGCCTTTCTATCTTTCCCACTGGCAGCATCACACCGCACAGGCGGCGCACCCACCGCAATGGCTCCGAACAAGAAACCCAAATCCTCCCCGAACCCCGGGTCGAAGAGTGATCTGGGAGCACGTGATCACGACGCGTCGGCGATTTCCCCTCGCGTTTTGGCCAATTTCCCAGGGTTGATCAAACCGAGTTCACCTCAAGCACCCACATCACGAACGCCCTCGACAGCGACGACAACGACAAGGTCATCCCCTCCGACGCCCACCGCAGCCACCACCAAAACAACAACGTCAGAGACTGAGACTAACGGAATAGCAAGAACGAAGACAAATCGCCATCACATCACCAACAGCGAACCCACCCTCGTCATCTCCATGGACACGCCCTCTACATCCAGACTAGCCCGGTTCACCCCATTCACGCCAAAGCGACCCCTCTCTGTCGCCTCTGGCGGCGACCTTGCCACACCTTCCATCTTCAACACTTCTAAAAAATACAAGGCCGCCCTTTCGACCGAGTCTCGGATTCGACCCACTAAAGCACTGGTGCACACGCGCCCGGTTCCCGCTCCAGGGACACCGACGAAATCCAACGACGGGTCCCGTCCCAAGACACCTTCCACACCGAGAGGCGTAAGTCCCGCGCCGACATTGTTCATGGGTCCGGGAGACATGTCTATGGATGTGAGTCGGGTTGACCCAGAGGACGCGCTCGTCGACTTTGAGACGCTCGAGCCGGGAGACGTCTCCGGGGACATTGACGAAAGTCAGCTGGTCGCTCCCGAATACGGCAAGGAAGATAAGGTTCTCGTTTCTATTCGGTGCGCTTTTGTTGGTGTTGGTCCGTGGGCGATTATGTGCTTAGTCGAGCCTTCTAGGATCCGCCCAACGACCGCACAGGACGTTTGGGACATTTCCGTTCCTAGTGTTCTTAAATTGTTACCACAACATGCCAAAACGGCGCTGACCCCTCCTCCGGAATTCCACTTTGATGAGGTCCTCACAGGGTCTGAGAACAAACCGGTGTACAACGCTGTCGCAAGGAGTCACGTGTGTGCTGCGATGGAAGGCTATAATGCTGTTATATTTGCGTATGGCCAGACAGCAAGTGGAAAGACCTTCACACTTGTAAGTGCTTCCTAACAAGGTACTTTCTCGAATGCTCAGTGTACGCGTTAGTCTGGGAACGAAGACCAACCGGGTATCATCCCTCGGGCTATGAAGGATGTCTTTTCTCATATCAGGAGAACGCCGACGCGCGAGTATCTGCTTCGTTGCTCCTACCTCGAGATTTACAACGAAACCATTTACGATCTGCTTTCTCCACCTTCGGTGTCGGCAACACAACCTGTGCAAATCATTGGACAGGGTGTTCTAGCACCGCTTCGAGAGGAGGTTGTCACAAGTCTGAAGGGCGTACGCGAAGTAATGGAAAGAGGCGAGAGACATCGCAGGACTGCGAGCACAGATTGGAATGAGAGAAGTAGTCGGAGTCACAGCGTATTCCGGCTTGTAATTGAAAGCAGAGAGAGAGGCGAGGGGAAAGCTGAGTCGAGTGGTAGGCAAACGCCAGGGATGAGGCCACCAACCCCGGGAGGGACAAGATTGCAGACGATCGGCGGAAGAAGTGTACAAATGTCAGTTTTGGTGAGGTTACATTTCCCTCTGACGTGAAGTATCACTGAGAAAATTTGGCGTCAGAGTCTGATTGATCTTGCGGGGTCTGAAAGGGCAACATCAGACAAGGAGAGGACGCGGGAAGGAAAGTATATCAATACCAGGTACGTTTCCGACACGCACTGTGACAATCGGTTGATGGAATTTGTCAGTCTTCTTACTCTCGGAAGCGTTATCGGTACTTTGGCAGAGAATGCCGCAAAGAATAAAAAGTATGCATGTGTCCCCTGAAATCGAAACGGAAAGCTCAACCATTCCTGCCATCAGCGACCACGTCCCTTACCGTAACTCCAAGCTCACGCGTCTTCTTCAGCCTTCGCTCTCCGGAGATGCTCGTATTAGTGTTGTTTGCACCATGAACCCAGACGCTCAGGCCGTAACTGAAAGCACTAGTACACTGCAGTTTGCATCGCGCATTAAGCGTGTGCAGCTGAGTGCAAAGAAGAAGGAAGTCGTGGACACAGATGCTCTCATTGAGAGGTACCGCAAGGAGATTGAGGAGCTCAAGAATAAACTGGCAGACCGAGAAGCCGAGGCACCACAAAGGAATCGGCGGATGAGTGCACAGGAGGTATGTGGATCTTTGAACCGCATTCCCTTGCGTCGGGGTGAGCCACCATATCTTACTCTTCTCATTTTCTAGCAAATCGACGAATCCAAGGCAATGAAGGACCTCAACGCGCGGATACAGCAACTGACGAAGCTCATTTTGACAAGTCAGACCGTGGACGAGACCAAAGGGGACGAATCTCGTCCAGCAAGTCCGTCCAAGGTCGATTTCGATATGTCACCTTACCAGGTCAGTACACGAGTCGTACCTACCTCGTGCAACTCACTAACATAATGTGCAGCTCCAACAAGAGCTCCTCGCTGCTCGACGTCAAATAGAGTCTCAAGCAAACCAAATTCTCTCTCTGGAAGCTGCGCTCCTCGCTCGTCCTGAGCTCCCGCCCGATGCACCAGAAACGGAAAAAGACAAGCTGATCGCAGATCAACAAAAGTCGATCCGAGAACTTGAAATCGTCGTACGTGGGTATGAAGACAACCTCGGCGAGCCCCTCCGCCAAGTCCGCGAAGACGTTGAACGCGAGTGGGAGGCCCAGCTGGCTGCAGAGGTGAAACGACGGGAAGAAAAGGAAATATGGGCAACTGAGCTCGTGAGACAACTCGAGAAGGAGAAGAAGTTGAGGGTCAAGTTGGAGGAGGAGAGGCGGGCGCTGGCGGCGTTTGTGAGCAAGTTCGATGCGTTGGGATTAGGTGTTGGGAGCTTGCTTGCGCCGTCTTCTCTCTCTGTTTCTGGTCCGGCGTCGGCCACGATGGGATCGGGAAGGGCCAGGTCGTATTTAAGCAAGATTGGGTCGGGTGGGCTTGGAGTCGTGGCAGAGGAGACGGAAAGTCCGATGAGGATCGATTTAAAGAACCAGCCAAGTCTGTTGGACCAGACGCCAGAAGAGGAGTGGAGTCTAATGGAGGATGTCAGCTTCGAGATGGAGGTCAATGGGAAGGGGAAACTTGTAAATGGGAAGAGAGCAGAAAGTGCGTTGAAGGAGATTCTTGGACGCAAGGAGAACATTCCGGTGTAGGACGAATGGATGGAGACACTGGTAGGATTATGACTGGATATATTTATAGTGTTTTCTGTGCTGGTATGTTTTTCTCTTTATTTTTTCTGTGCTCCGGGTTGTGGCGACCAGACTAGTTGTAGCGGGTCTACGTGCAATATGTCGCCATTATCTCGGTGACATCCATATGCGCAACGTAGGAGGTGGAAGTTTTGTGGTCACCTCGTGACGACGACTGTGAGGGTACCCCAGTCGAACCAATATAACGACGAACCTTTGATTCACCACGCTATCTTGCCGTTCGCTTCTTTCCTCAAGCTCACTGTGTCAATGGCATTTGTTCCAGTTCTTTCTTCTGGATGGCCAGGCCAACGACTGGGCTCACGGCGATCATAGGCCTTGTCCGTGTCTAAAACGAGTCCCTGTGACTCTCACCCCTTCCGACCCGTGCCCTCTCTGCTACTCCAATGTTGGTCCGACTCATGCTCTCCAAAAGACATAGCGCATGCATACGATCGTATCCTATCAAGGTCTTCTGGAACATTTGACCATGATCTGGCCATGGAACGTCGCTCGCCCTTGACTAGCGCCGTCTCCGTCACCGAGGACGACCATTCCCATTCCCCGGACTGGACACCGTGATCAATGGCACTTTTGCAGGGGGTGACGATCTCCTCCCAGTGGGCTACTGCCACCTGGATGTGCACATGACGCACGTGGAACGACAGGCTGGTTCCCTTCCATTTCCGGCAGGCTCTGTGTGCGTGCTGTGGTGCTGCGCATATGCTTTACGCCGTCGACGTGCTATTCATCAAGGGGATAAGATGGCTTGGCCATACATTTGTGCCTCGGACTGGGGACGAAGTACGGCAATTGTTGGCAGACGTGCCAGGGAATTATCGTGCACGATGCAGTTTCAAGGTTCATGACGGCGTTCTACGTCACTAGCCAAGCCCGCCCCACCTGTCTGATGCAGCCGCCGCACATACCTCGTGGTACGCCGCAGCTACCGACCTGCCACCATCGCCGATGGCGTGTGATCTGCCACAGGACAGAGGTCACACCGGTCACAGCAAGAAGATTATACGACTCTTTCGTTCATTTTCCGTCCGGTGAAATCCTTCATTGAATCACATGCATGTCGCCATGGGATCAGATCTCGCACGGGCCCCCTGAATAAGATTAATAGGTGGGCAGGTGAGCAGCCAGATGCTGTCATGGTGTCTTCTTCATCCCCGTTGGTACTTTTGAGGGATGCTCACATGCACTCCGTGCATCAGGTGATTTGTCTCGGGTGTTTCCCTAGGTGCTCCTTCATCCGCATCCCCTCAAGTAGGATTTTGAGTTCAGCATGCGTAGAAGTTTTGCCTGGCTCCGAAACTGGCTACATGAGAAACCTCCCCACCCCGACCGTTCTAATGCACACAGACACCGAATGACGCGACAGGCCGACAGCACGCACTTCGTGCTCATTTACGCACTTCTAGGGAAGCGATACCCAGGTCACCAGTTTCGCATGGCAGGTGACTCCACTCCCTCGGGTACTACTTGGTGGCCTTCAGCTTTGCCACCGCAGTCCAGCTGTGCTAAACTCAACGCCTCTAAATCGCCGTGTGGCAGTGCTTATCGACGTTTGGACCAGTGTTCCCCCAAGAGGTGTAGTGTCGTTGCTGCAAGGTTTGATTCACGGTCGGTCCTTCAAATCGGTATCACAGTGGCGGACTAGTAAGCTGTGGACCCTTGGTTTCCCTGATACCCGCCGGACTAACATGGTCCTGTGAACAGGTCATCAGAAGGACTTGATGAAAATAGGAACATATACCCAAGGACAAGGGGTCTAGAGCAACACCGAAGCGCGGCCGAAAGTTTGGGTCAGTCGGCTATCGATCTAATGACTTGTGCGCGCGCATACAAGACCATCGATCATCGATAACCCCTCATCAACGTATCGCGCTGACTCGTCGGGGGTCGCAACACTTCTTCGTCCCTTTCTCCCTTTCTCCCTTGTTCTTTTCATTCTTCTTTTCATTTCTGGTTATTTCCCTCTTTCTCGGATCTTTCCGCGAAGAATAACTAAACAAGAGACAATCATAGTCGCCACCTAGTTCATCCCGTCTTGGCTTCCGCTGGATTTGTTTGACGGAACAGGAAAGGGCAGATCATTGATGGTGACGGTGTGGGAGCAAGAGATATGCCACAGTTGCCAACGTGACTTCCAGGATGCCTGGACGACATGATCTCACCTTTGCAGAACTGTTGTAAATAACACCAAACTGGGGTCTGCGAGAAGTATAAAATCCCCCTGTGTGCTGGGACGTATTCATTCTCCAGTCCATTCACATCCAAACAACTTGCTCTATTATCCTCGCGAATAGCATCATGCAGACCGTGAGTGATGACTTGTTTCTTACGTGTGCTGTCGACGTCGCGATGGCTAATGAACGCGCTGTGCGGCGACCTTGCAGACCATCTCCATCCCCGTTAACGAGGCGTGCTGCTCTGGCACCGATTCATGCAAGTGCGAGTCTGGGTATGTCTCTGTTTCTTCGCCTTCCAGCAAACCATGTCGTTGATCGCCGATTTTTCCCTTTTTTTCTCGATCTAGCTGCAACTGCAAGTGCAGTGACTGCAAGCACTAAATCTAAACCTCAATAACCGAATGTTTCGCATCCCTTTTCTTCTATTCTCGGTTCCCGCCAGGGGTGTATTCCTGTGTGCGAGTAGGTGGATGGGTGTTGGTGGAATGGCGGGAATCCCGTGTGTCTGTCTAAGTGTACGTTGTAAAGGAGGCTTATCCGATTTGATTGTGTTACCGTCCTTGTCGTCGTCTGTGGGTCAGTCTATCCGTGAGGTCCATGGTCAGGTGAGGATTTACTTCCAGCGCGTAAATCAAAGCGTCGTCCTCCGAGTCGTCCTACTGGAACGGGTCTCGAGGGACGACAAGGGTGATTGAGAGACGTCTAGTCGTGGGGATTTTGCAGTGCGACTGATAGCCGGTGTGGTAGTCGCCGCCAGCCAGGTATTAGACGACGCACATGATTAGATCAGCCAAAGATTGGCGCACATCTTATCCATATCGATTATAATCCGAAACATACGAGTGACGTGCAGCAGGCACATCGGCTTAAACACCTAGGCGCTCGCGACTCGGATGGAATCCCCTTTGTTATGAGTGAGGGATCAACGACGCCAACATCTTGGGAAGTATCGACAGCAGAGGGGAAAGAGAAGCCATAGGTAGCCATTGGTGATATCTTTTTGTTTTTATTTTATTTCCTGATATCCGCTCGCTCTTTTACATGTCATGTCCTCCGAGTTTTAACGACTACTGAACAATCAGTTTACCTCGTATTTTTCGTATTTTGCCAGTATCTGATGATCAATATTAATCGCCACAACTCAGCGAATGGAAGCTTTACAGTTACCTCGTGACGACAACTGTGAGGGTACCCGCCCGGTCGAACCAATATAACGATGGGTTTCGGGTGATCATGCTGTTTAGACGTTCTTTTCTCTCCCGGCCAAACACACTTGTTCCAGTGTTTTCTTTCTTCTGGAATGGCCAGGCCCGCGACTGTGTTCCAAGGGTGTGTCAACGTAGGACAAATCTGTGACTCTTACCAATCCAACGAAAGCCCTCTCTAGAGTCTCTTTCAACTACCCCGAAGCTAGTTCAACTTTTATTCTTCAAGGGACACGACGCAGTCGTTATGGTTTACCAACAGCAGAGTTTTCCGAAAGGATGTTGACAGTGGCCTCTTTCCATTTTTGGATAGCTCTTCTTGCGTACTGTGTCGCTTGCAAATGTCGACCTTCCACCAATGGGTTCAACGAAGATGGCACCTCTACAACTGGGACTAGGTGAGGGAGAATTGTGGCTGTGATGTCGCGTTGCTTCGCTCCGTGGAAAATTGTTTCTAAAAGAAAACAAGGTTCCTGCCGAATAATCGGCCGATACATCAGATAACCTAACCTTCCACGTCATTAATCTATTCAACATTGATTCCACAGATTACGCTCTTGTCAATTTACGCCGCAACCATCAACCAGCTATCCCAACAATGGCACATCATCTGCCACAGGATAGGGTCTAGCAAGACGAATGTGGAAATCTACTTGTCCGCAGCGCGTGCACGTGTCGCCGCATTTTCGCCCGGCGCAGATCTTTCATTGAGTCACGCGCCTCTACTTAGCCACTTGGCGACTCAGTGGCGTTAGACCTGTGGAGTATCCGACCCGATCACGCTCCACTGCCGTGCTGTCTTGAGACTTCATCCACGTCGGTACTTCTTCAGGGGTTGTCGTGTAGACCCATGTATCAGGTGGACTTTCACCTGGGGGTCCACCACCCCAATTGATCTGACTGGCGACGCACACAGACACCGAATGACGGTAACACGTATGCTGCACTCATTTACACATTTCTGGTCAAACGATGCTCAGCTCTGAGGACGGTTCACACGTTTTGCATGGTGGCAGATAACCCCACTCTCTTGGGTATTTGGTGACATGGACTTTACCACCGCAGTCTAGCTGTGCATTCCCCCAATTTCTCTCAATCGCCGTGTGGCGGTGCTTATCGAAATTCGAATATCCTACCCTCCAACAACCCCAAGAAGTTTAGGTTCGATGCTCTAAGGTTTCCTGCATTCACCACTATCACAGTGGCAGACGGGCATGCAAGGTATGGAACGTTGGTTCGATCCTTCAGCAAGTCACACAACGCACCAGAATCAGGCTTGACGGAAATAGAGGACACGCTGAAGGACAAGGTATCCAGGGGAACACCAAAAAATGGAACGTCAAACATCGATTATCGACCCAAACCGACGTATCGCGTTACTGGCAGGAGATCACAACGTCCCATTGGCTATTTCCCCTGTTTCGTTATTCGTTTATTTTCCCCTTTCCATGGACAACAATGGAACAAGAAATAATTATGGTCGTCATCTGCTTCTTGTGCCAAATCTACCTTGTTTTGGCTTACACTGGGGTTGTTTGACGGCACAAGAAATGTCAAGTCACTGATGGAGGCCGTGTGTGAGTGAGATCAACCCAGCACCCCAGAATACTAGGACGGCAAGATATCACCTTCGCAAGAGTGTCGTAAATAACACCAAACTGGGGTCTGCAAGAGGTATAAATTCCCTGCTCTCTGCCCTGGTCGTACTTATTCCCCAGTCCATATACATCCAAGTAACTTGTTCTATCATCATCGCATACAGCATCATGCAGACTGTGAGTAATGACCTGTTGCGTGCGCTGTCGACGACGCGATGGCTGATGAACGCGTTGTGCGGCGACCTTGCAGATCACCTCCATCCCCGTTAACGAGGCGTGCTGCTCCGGCGCCGATACCTGCAAGTGCGAGTCTAAGTACGTCTCTGTTTCCTCGACTATCAGCGAACCACGCCAACCTTTCCTTTTTTTCTCTCGATCTAGCTGTACCTGCAAGTGCGGTGACTGCAAGCACTAAGCGCCTAGCCTACAGCTGGCGTAATCACCAAATGTTTCTCCTCGATTTCTTATGTTGTCGGTACTCGCCAGGAGTGTATGCAGGGGCTGGAATCCTTTGTGTCTATGTACAGTGTATGCAGTCAAGGGGGGTTATCCAATCTGATCGTTATCGCCCTTGTCGTTGTTCGTCCTCGACTCGTCTGTCGTTAAGTGAGGCTTTCCTTCTAGCCTACCATTGTCCCGCCCCACTGCAACGTAAACAGATTTGACTCAGAGACGTCTGGTCACGGGGGATACGATCCCCGAATCGGCACCCACTTTTCAGCACTTCACTGAATACAGAACATTTACAGAACATTTTACCATTCTAGTTCATACGCCCAAATTCTCATAATACCTACTCCAGCCAAGTTGAACGAACGAAAGCAATGTGGCAATTCTCCTGATCGTGAAGGTCACCACTCTCTTAAAGCGGAGTCTCAAGTGATACAAACTATCGCTGCGGCGCTGCGATGATCTGTGATTTGTGACTGCCACGGCTGGCCTTCAGAAGATCACGATCACTGAATTAACCAAAGAGACACCGATCAGTATGATCCGACAGCAAGCACACCGGGTTAGTACACACCTAGCGTCCGCACTCATCTTTGTCCCACCACAACAGAACACACCATGGTGACTGACGACACTAGGCGATCCTCGATCCGTTCAGCGCCGCGAAGACTCTGCTAACGACGACGGACTCGGACGCTCTATGGTCCATGCATCTATTCATGGCGCCTTTAAATTCTAGTTTAGCCATGTTACAAGTGCGAGCGTAGGTACAACAAGCAAGACCTTTTGATGCCCACCGTATGACACAAGCCCTCAGCGGGCTATTAGGTAGCTGACGAAGGTTCGTGTTTTCAAGCCAACCTCCTACAACAGAATGCATAACGAGCCAAACTGATATGATTCAACTAGCCGTTTCAAGGTAAGGCCCATCACATTTACATACATTACAAGTATCTATCATTTTACCCTACGAGTCTTCAATGACCATTCAGGTCTAGGCAGACTCAATCACGAAAGAGTTGCTCTGAGCGATGACCGCAGTAGAATCGCTGCAAGAACCGGATGGTGTCAATGATCGTTTGTTCTTTGGGCTACAATCGCAGAGAATACTTACCCAGCATAGAAGGCGTCGATCACGTAGTTGCTGGTGGCGGATATCGATCAACGCGCTCACTCGATACGCCCAAAGGGAAATACCCACCCAGGGAAAATATTTCCAGGAATATCAACATAGATGGTCGGGGCGACAGTCACGTCGGCCACCAGTTCGATGTAGACGTCGTTACTGACCAGCGAGAGGCCAATGTAGAAAGGATCACTTGGGTCAATGCCAACGTCGAGTGCGACTGAAGTGCCAGCATAGACCTCGACAGGAACCGTGACGTCCAACGCAGAGACGAAGGAAAGGCAGAGGGCGAGAGCACTGGATGTGCACACCGGTCAATGCGATGACAAGGGGGCAAGACGCAAAAAAAAACATACCTGAGCTTGGCGAACATGTCGAGTGATGAATGCGAGACTGGTAGACTGGATGAGAGTGTATCACTGCTATGGATGAGTGAGCGGCCTGGCTGGCTTTTATATCGGAGAGCTTGTCCGAGTAATGAGGATGATATTATTTCATTCTTCTTCTGACAAGCAGTTGGCGTCTCAATCAAGTGACACTTGCCGGAGCCAGACGCGAGCCATGTCGCAGGATCAAGTTAAAATCAGGCAGTGTTCAAACTTCGGACAAGTCAATCGTATATATTTGACATGGAAGTGGACCTACAATTTCAAGCTTTATGTTTCATGTGATTCAACTCGATAGCAAGGATCATTCATGACCAGTACCCGACGACGCAGGGCCACCGTGACACCCTCGGATACCTTCTGCATCCTGTATGGTGTTCGCCTTTACCATTCTGCCATCGACTTACCTATGTGGACGATTGGAACGACTTTGGTTACGGCCCCTCAAGCTGGGCGTCATGGATTGCTACCGCGACTTCGGCTCGAGGGATTATGAAAATGACGCACAGTTAATCTTTCTGTGCTCGTCAATTAACAACATTGCCTGCCGAGACATGCTTGACGCTTTTTAAAAATGCTGCGGCTTGATGGCTTTCCGCAAGCCATTCGGTATCCCGAACGAGTAAGAGACGTTTTCGCAGTCCCGAGTCTGCTGGTGGCGGCTGTGTATACGTTCCTGTGCTTTCCTCCAGCCTGTTTGCTTGCCGCTGTCATCTCGTTCGCTAAGTGCTTCCTTGTTCCAAGGGTCATCATCGGAGAGCGAAGAGATCGACTGCGGTTGAGCAAGCGGCGGTCTCAAGGAGTGGGTAGTCGTCTACTAGCTGACTGACTTGCGTTCGACAAGCCGTCAAGTTACCCGGTGTAAGCCTCTCGCGATTCTGCTTCAAGTTCGTCGAGGTCGAGTGTTGATTCTTTTGCACGTGCGTCGCTGATCCAATTGTTATATTGTTGAGTGCGGTATAAAGTGTTCAGTGGTCGACAACCTTGTGGAACAAAGACTGGAAAGAAGAATGTGCTGGACTGCCGCTGCATCAGTCGACGTATTGGCTTAAACGGATTTTTTTTGACGTCCTTGTCGCACAGTTGGTACGGGCATTGTTGACAACTCGCATCTCCACTCGTAATGACAATCGTGGGGCATTGTTCGGCTTCAGAGGTCATGTTTGGCAGGTAGTGGCACTGGAAACGACGTAGGACGACAGAGACAGTTGCTCCCCGACGATAAGTCGCGTGAGAGGCTGCACTGCACTCCTCGCAAGTAGTGCAGTTGATGGGTGGGGGAGTTAACTGACCGGGGTAGCGAGTCACTGGGCTCGGTCCTGGTCCAGCCGAGCGGAGTTCTGGGGTTCTGTAGCGACGTTATGCTCTGCTTTCTCACAACCGCACACGTGATGCCATTCAATCGAGTGAATCGCTCGCAACGTTGTGATAGTCCAGATGCGGCAAATATTCACGACTTGTGCATCCAGTCACGCAAGGAATCGCGCCGAGCGGACAACCCGCTGTACAAGCTTGTAGGGTGACCCGAGCCTTCTGCACCAGAGCATACTTGAGCCTGAGTGGCGTTTGGAATCGAAACGAGTTCTCGACACCCTGACAGTTTGGCATCCACGAGTCAGCGCTGTGTCGATCAAGACATGACCCAGGCCACAAGACGGAAACGTCACAAGTCTACTTATGGAACAGCACTACCAAAGTAACGTCACCTTCAGTAACCCCCTCCCGTCCCAGACGGGCCAGACCCGATCCCCCTGGTCGCTCTCGCCCCTGCAACAGCCCCAACAACTATCCCCGCTGCCCATATCCATCCTAACCCCCACCGCTTCACCCACTCCATCCCATTCACCCCCGTAAACAGCGTACTCACCGTGACAGGTCCCACTGCACGCCCGACGCACATGGCAAACTGCACGAGCCCGTTGCTCCGACCGAGCGACGAGGGCGAGGGGGCGTGCCGTTTGATGAGGAGCATGCTGAGGCTATGTGGTATAGCCCCGATTTTGGAGAGAGCGAGGAGGGTGAGAAGGCCTGTCCAGACGAGTGCGGATACGGAGTTGGAACTGGAGGATGGATAGGCACGGGCCAGGACGTTGAGGAATGGAAGGAGTCCGAAAGCGATGGGCCAGATGTACATGCATACATTGTACGTCTTGGCGTAGTCAAAACGCCGCAAGATGTACGGCATGGCGAAGAACCGGAGGAGGACGGCGAGCGCACCTGCGAACGCGAGCAAGTTTCCGATCGTCGAGGGCTGTTGGGAGGTGCATGAGGCCCTGCGCGAACCCAATGGACTTGGACTCGACACTCACCTCGAGTCCCAAACCGCCCGCATCAACAGGTGTGTAGCAAGAGAGTGTAAACACGACGTCGAATGCGAGGCTCAGGGAACTCAGTGCGAATCCAGATATCGTCAGCGCTCGTATGGCAGGTACCGAGAGGAGTGCCATCACACTTGCAAATTCATTTCCGTCCGAATCTGCATCTGTGTGCGATCTCGAGGCGGGTGGGGCATGCGTGTCAGCATGGGCATCTTTTCGTTTACTCGGAAGTGTCTGCGGGCACCGAAGATAAATTATCAGCGTATGCTCTCTGCATGACCTTCCGGTTCTTTTCGAACTCATACCTCTTCAATGAGTGTATACCCCAACCCTGCTCCAACGAGCGCACACGCAGCGCTGACAATACAAGGAGGGAGATACGGATGTTCCACAAACATGCTCCAGGAGAAGTACTGCGGGTACCGCGTCGCAGCGTTCTCTAACGTCCCGCCAATGAGCGGCCTACATCATGCCCCCTGTTCTAACCCACTCAGACTCGAAAACCAAAGACGGAGAGACGAACCCGATGACGGTGCCTACTGGCCACGAGAGGCTGTAGATCGGCACTGCAAGGTCTTGATTGGTGTCGTCCGTGATCTCGGCGAGGATCGAGTGGATGACAGCCACATTTCCCGCGACTAATCCGCCTAGAGTTGTCGAGACGTGAACACAACCATGGATAACAGAAGAAACGAATGCTGACCGAAAAATCTGGATGCAACGATGCCAGCAAACGACGTAGACAACCCAAACGTGGTGGTCGTCACCGCGATACCGACGAGACCGGCACACACGACAGGACGTCGGCCGACGACATCTTGCCATCGTTAGCTTGCGCAATGCGAACGAATCAGAGACCATCTACCGACCTGATATCCTTCCCCACTGATACACAGAAAATACCTGGGCAAGTGAGTAGGCGCTTTCCTACATTCGTCCATCGTGTCGCAGGTGTCAACAGAAAGGACCTGGCATCTGAATAGTCTACGTACGACCAGTCCACTGTAGAACCCCACCCGTTCTGGTTCGGCGATGCGCAGATCAGCTAGGAGCTGGTTGATGTAGGGAAATATCTGCTGGTAGGCGATGGGGTCGACGATGCGCACTGCGATGAGGGCACCGAGTTGGGCTTTTGGGAGTGGAGTCGGTGCCGGCCTGGGATTGGGGATTCTGGAAGAGGCGGCTTCGTCGTCGTCGCCGACTAAGAGACGTGTCGACTCGTTTGCCACGTCGAGGTCATCGTAGTCATCGATGCGGATGGGACCTGCCTTGGATGTTGAGTGCGCCATTCAATCCTAGGGTCTAGGGTGCGTGTCATGTCTAGGATAAACTGTCCCAAACACGTTGTCGCATCGTGCCCGCTTCGCAGGTCCTCGCGGGATACACCTCCAAGTGGATTCAGTACAGATGTCGGATCACGCCAATTCGACTACGTGTACGCGCGACTCTGAATACGACAACATACCGAGTACGTAGCTTGCGAGTCAGTAAAGAGCGCTTCGCCCAGCATGACATCCCACGCGGTCCGTAGGAGCCATTTGGCGGTTTACAGCTGGTGCAAGAGTGACAGGGGAACGGCGCTGACAATACACACACTACAATGTTCCTACACTCACACATAGAACGATAAAAGTACACTCAGACTCAAACATTCAGCGCACGGCACTACACTGCTCCTAACCAAGTCTCGCTGCAACGCGGCAGCCTTCAGCGCTCAGCGCTCAGCACTTGCATTCTCCGGGCTTGCATTGGCACCTAAGCAAAGCAAAGAGTCAATCAAGAGTCTAGGACGTCCCGACAATACGTACGAGTCACCACAGTTGCAGTTACTGTTTCCACAGCCCCCGTGCCGGTTCACAGGGATAGACGTGATCTGTATGCTCGGTGAACCCCGGATCGCTCAGAGTGGAAGTAAGGACGCACGGTGTTCATGATGTAGTTCTTGGTGATGATGATATTCGCGAATGAGAGATTAAGCAGGTGCAGTGGCTTTAGCGTCCTTTTATCTATGGTCCGGCTTGTTTGGCATTGTTTTCACGCTTGAGCTGCATACGTCAATGTAGCGCAAGGTGCTGTCTGGGCGCACGCCGCCGATATCAAGGCCCACTTGTTTTCTTTTCATCTCCGCACCCCGCTGCAGGCGGTCGCGGTCCAAAAGAGTCCCGCATACTATCCCCATCATGACCCAGGCTGCAGAGCCTCACCGTGTTTTCCTGCCTTTGGGTACCATATGTGCCCACGATGTCTGATCGGATCGACCGGCAGTGAGCCATTTTTCAAACGACGTGATTCAGACCTCAGTGAGGCAATTTTGCTGCGTCCAATGGTCGTGGCACATGTGGCGCGACGAGTTCCGGCTGACTAAACAAGATGGAGCCTGAGTCATGCAGTGCTTATTCATTGCTGTGCCAGAGAATCACGTGGATGTACTAGCCTGCCCTAAACCGGTGAAGGAGCAATTCCAATTATGAAGTGCGCTGATACGGCAACCTTCTTTCGCGCAAGCAGGACAACCGTCCAAAAAGACAATTTGTACATTCATCTTGGCTGCATGCAAGAGCTGCCAAGGGGACACACATAATAAAGCTCTGAACGAGAAAAGACCTGCGTCTACGTTCACTCTAACGTGACACGGTTAACACAGCTGAAACATACATTCCTTAACATATCTGAGACTGGGATTCGTTATCGTTGCATCCTGGCGCCAAGGTGAGACTACCACATGGAAGCTGTAGGCGAGGACTCTTCACTGACAATTTCAGGGGCACCATAGGTCCAAAGGGTAAAGTAGATCGCAACCGAAATGGGTGTTATCATTGACGTGAACTTGGTCCAGTGGTAGCAAAGACATATCGTATTGTTCTCCGTAATCTCCGAGGCTACTTAATGTTGGTCGCTAACCCAATCGAAATTTGTGCCTTTCTAACCCTGAAATGGATGTTATTGATTGAGACCAGGCTTCCACGATACTAGTGAACCCCCCCTGATTCGATCC
>JBBPRV010000699.1:0-15803 GCA_038093235.1 Boletus harrisonii
AGTATATGTGTCCAACACTGTCAATAACAAATCAACCACCATACATGTACATATTGCTCTCATATCATGGAAGCCCATATTCATAACATGCTGGGTCAAACATGATTTAAACCCTAGTGTGGGGTTGAAAAGGGCCCCAGGGTTGGCGAAAGTCAACCCTAGATAGCCTCATAACCAGCACACACCCTTGTTTGTCTGCGTATCATAGTCATGTCATTCATGTTGAATACCTATATGTTGAGTACCATCCGTTTATATTAAATGCAGTACCTTAAGTCAGGCATCTTGCAATCTTGATGATGCTTACATAAGCAGTTGACAATCACAACACATCATTTCTCGAAATAATCACTGACAAACTGAGACTAGGCAAGTACGAACAGTTCATGGCCATGCCTACTCCCCACACCCCCACCACCCACAAATCCAATCTCCCTCTTCCCCCTGATACTTTTCCTCTCCCTCGTCACACTTCCAGCTCAGATTATCGCACTGGCAATCTCACCCTAGGTCGCCTCGCAGTTCTCGCCGATTTGAAAAGATGTCTCCAGGTCCCCTTCCTAACCCTGCTCCGCTGCCTCGGCACCCTCCCCTCTCCCCAGAAACTCCACGACTTACGCCACCACTTGATACATCACGCGTGTCTCTTGTCCGAAGACGGCCCCCGACTCCGCTGGTCTCACTTCGCTCCATCGTCCAAGTCCTCAGCCTCCGAAGAGACCTCCTTTAGGCCCCTCTCCAGCATCGCCTCCCACATTCTCGCTCAAGTCCCCAACTCTCGCCTTTCCTACCTCGCCAACCCGAATCAGACCCCCATCTCCCAACGCAACAATACTTCTCGCCCTGATGCTTACCTTGTCCTAGCCCACAAAGCCGACGCCCCCAGGGTCCACTGGTTCGACGTCGCCGTTCCATTCGAGTTCAAAAAGTCTCGCGATCCCGATGCCGTCCGAGATGTACGTCCAAGCCCCTCCATCACCCCCCGTCCTTTACCACCTCTCCTCTAGGACGAACATAAAATTATCTGGAGCCTTCACGCCATCATGCGCGAGGACCCTTGCCGTCGATTTGCCTTCGGTATTACCGTCGAGGCTTCACACCTCAGACTTTGGCTCTCCAATCGCGCCTTCCTTGCCGTCACAGAGCCTACCGATTGTTTTCAGGTCCGTCCGCCTTCCCATCTTCCTCCCCGTCCACCCCACTCATTCTCCTTGTCCCTCCAGAACGTCGACGACCTCGTCTCTCTCTTTTATGCTCTTGCTTCTGCCTCCGTTTCCCCCGCCATCGAAGGCCTTGGTTGGGACCCCACTGTCCAGCGCATCCCCGTCCCCCACCCCGACAAATTCTGTTACAAGTTCGCCGTCGGCGACGAGCTTTTCACCACCACCCGCGAACTTGCCACCTTCGGCGCAGACTCTATGGTTGGCCGTGGAACTCGCGTATACGCAGCCCACGACTCTCAGGGAAAGGAGGTTGCCCTCAAAGATTCCTGGAGAGATGTTTCCCGTCCGTTGGAGGGCGACATCCTCGCCAACATCTTGGCTTCCTGTCGCTCCAAGCTGCCGCCCCACCAGGTGGCCGATGCCGAGAGGCACTTCCTGCGCCCCCGCCTCTGCTCCGACGTCGCAATTGACGGTGCCCCGGACGAGACCATGCTCGGAGGTGACCCCGATCCCGCCTGGAAGTGGCTCCAGATCGACCCCAACCCCGTCCTCTCCGAAAGATGCCATTTGCCCAGCGCCGGCCACATACCCGACTCGGGTAAATCCTCCGTCGTCTCTCACGTCCCCTTGAGAACCGTCCCGCGACACGACCCTGGCGTCCCTCGCAGAGTCCACGCCCGCACCGTCTTCGATGACGTCGGAACTGCTCTCAAGGACGTCACCTCCCTCCCGGACAACCTCGCCTGCTTGTCTGACGGCCTCAAGGGTAAACCCACCGTTCTTACTCCCCTCGTCCCCGTCACTCATGCCCCCTTTAGCCCTATATTATTTGCATAAAGCAGGTTGGGTCCATCGAGATTTCAGCGTTGGAAATGTCATTCGGGTGCGCGATGAAAGTGGCAACCTCGTCGGCAAGTTGGGTGACTTTGAGTATGCAAAAGAAGTAGATTCCTCCGTTTCTCACGACGTTCGAACCGTACGCATTTTTCAACCCGAAATCCCTCCCTGCTGATGCACCGCCAGGGGACCATGCATTTTATGGCGGTGGAAGTAGAAAGTCAACGGTACCTTTTCCGCCCTCAACATCTCCCTCCGAAGGGTACAAACCATGTTCCAAACCCCACCCCTTCCTTTCGCATGAATTTCCTCCACGACGTCGAATCTGTATGGTGGGCGCTTGTCTGGGTGTTCTTTTATCACACCGACGCCGTAACGGCCATGGCGGGTTCCACTCCTTCTTTTGATGCGGATGGCCAGTGGAATCAATTCCAGCTGGCGTTCCCGGGCGCACTTAGCCAGTCTACCCGTGAACATTTCTTCACCCAGCCCCATGATCTGTCCGAGACCTGCAATACAGTCCTTTCGCCGACGTGCCGTGTCGTTAGCGAATGTATTCCTCATTTCGCAAAGACTCTCCTTGATGGCTATCAGAAGGCGGAGGCACAACGTTCTTCACTCGTGCTAGACGATTCCCTCCTGGAACATGTCCACCAAGAGGCTGCAGCCCATCTCAATGATGCACGGCCGCTGGCTTGCGGCATAGACCTTCACCCCCTCCCCGACCTCCTCAAACACAAGAGGCCCAGGCCAGAAAGTCCACGATCGCCTCTGGCAGGACATTTGGGGAAGAAGGCCCGACACGATTGATTTATTATTTTTTTCGTTTTTTTTCGTGAAAAGGACCTAGAGGCCCCTCGTAGCTGTAGCTCCATAGTAGGTAATCTAACTCCGTGGCATGTAATCACTGTCTGCCCCTCGAGCCCTCAGTTTAACAACACACCGACACTCATCATCACGGCCGGCCCACAACGCTGATGAGATTTGTATTTTTTTTTCACGGCATACTCAGCCTGTTTGGCATTTAGACCTCTTCTGTATAAAACTTAGATCAAACGTGTTCATAAATGTAATGTAATCACACCTGTAGGCATCCATATATCTCCAGCACTTGCGGGAAAAACCACGGATCGTCTTGATGGGGCAGTCGTTGAGAATCTCCGGAACAAGCCGACGCGTAGTGAGAAAGGTACGCATCTGCTGACTTCAAGGACCGTGTTGACAAAGCCAGAGTCAAATGTCCTTGCTCCAGAAGCACGTTGGGCTTTGGCCCGTCTCTGTCGTTTCGTTGGGCAGGTCATGGCTCCTGAAGTTCTACCCTCCATTCCATCTCCCTCAAAAGTGAACGATTACGTAATCATAGGCGATTTGTGAAAATGCAGAATTACGCTAGTTTTCCCATATTTCCTTCTAGAGTTTCAATCTGGGAGTAGCCGGCGCAGATGCGTGCCGGCTACGGACGTGCCGCCCTTGAGTGACGGACACTGTACGATTGCTCAACAGAAATTGGTCCTGGCCCTGCTCGGCAACGGTAGACGTAAGTCGGCACTTTCCGAGTATGGATTTAGGAACGAGAAATGGCAACCAAGCAAAAGCACTTACAACGTGTCGTTCGGAGCTAGGCCCGCTTCTACCGAAAAACGCTGTTGAACCTCTGAGCCGATCTGGCTGACTCGGCAACTCCCACAACCGTATGCCTACGAGAATGCCTCTCAGGCCCGACGCGATCTTAACTCACTGGCACAAAATGCTCGGCCTCCAGCGCCAAATTCCTGCATGCTGGCATCGTGCACGCCTGCGGGAAGAACTCCGTGAGCGCCGCCTTGCAACAACGCCCCTCACCAGGGTCAGCGAAACATCCGATGTCCTCTTTACCATCAGCCGGGCGGCACACGACGGCTTTCCCATCTGCAAGAGACCCCCCTTTTCCCTCTTCCACAATGGATTGGCCTATGTATACATGCTTGCCAAATACACATCGCGCTGGGGTTTTTACCAGATGGCTGCACTGCTGTGCAGGGCGCCGGATGCCGCTGCGGTCAGGGAGGTGGTGAATCCTGCTAAGGATGGCAAGCTAGATGAGGTGGCGGTCAGGCACGGGATTAATCTGGCAACATTTAGGAGGGTGGGAAGGACGCTAAGGTGTGTGTGGCCGCTTTTGCCATAGGCCCAGACATGCAGGTGATATGGCAGAAGGCTTAACCCCCCCCCCCTCCTCCCATCATCTCGTCTCAAGGTCTTCTTATCACTTCTGCTCACTCTCAAGGAATGTCATGTCACTTTCTGTGCTTGTATATATCACTTACTAGCACGCTCGTACGTCCACTCCTTGGGCAGCCAACTAGTAAGAGTGATATAATCAATACACTAATAATATATTGCTGGATGTATTGGTTTGTGGTACTACTCTACTATACAACAATCAGGAAACGGGTGTCACCCACCAGGAGGTCATGTCGCCAGTGGACGAGACGTGGCAGGCATGACAGACAAGCACTCGAGCTCGAAAAAAAAAACGGCGACAGGCCTGGATCAAGCGGCAGTGATCGACAGCACACAATAGGGTCGCGGAATGGATGAGAGAGTGGAACGAACGATCAGAGTTGAAAAAAAGGCGGTGGTGGCATTGAATGAGCTATGGGGCTCGACAAGATGTAGCAGTGATGACCAGCGAGTAGTTGGGCTCGAGAGGTAGCGGTGGGGACACTGAGCAGGTGGCAGCGCTTGATAATACTGATAGTGGGGTGGCTGAATAGGTGGTGGGGGCAAGCAGCAAGAAGCCGCGTGCGAGAGGTGGTTGTCGAACGAGCAGTTGGGCTGAGACGGACACACTCCGTTTGCTCCTCAACGCGGAAGGCTGGCCCTACACGGCAGGCGAGCCCCACTGCGGCGCTGTCGAACAACCGAGCTTGTCTGGTGTTTCGCCGTGGAAAGGAAGGCGTGAATTATTCAATAACCTCACAGACACTCATCGGAGTCATTTTATTCAGCTGATAAACATGGCTTGCTTGATGGGTCAATGGAACATCTACTAATAACTAATTTCCGAACAGTTCAAGCTATGTCCGAGGTGTTGAACAGACGATTCCCCGTGTCCGTGGTTCCCCTGCCGGTATACTTATTGTCTGAGAGGCGGAGCGCCACGATGTTGAGATTGGTGTCATGGACAAGTGCCCGCGCGAGTGGTCTGTCCCCAGTGACAGCTTGGGACTGAACTACACCGGCCACTACCACGATTCGAGCACTGGCATGCAGATTCCTTGTGCGCCGGATAAACTGCATCATCGTGCTCCCGTTGTTGATCACTGAGTCTATCAACAACACGGTGTGTTGCTGCTCCACATGGTCTGGAAGGATCTCCTCAGGCCGCTTGGCATGGACAAACATGGAAAGCGGGAAGGCATCGTTGACGCCGAAGGCCATTGCTTCTCCACCTCGCATTAGGGCGACGATCAGCGTGCGTTGCTCATGTACAAGTCGATGCCCCTCAGTCTGATGGCCTTGGACGTGTGGGATCTGGTATTCTTCGAGGCCGATGAGGTCTGCAAGGAATTCCATTGCCAAATACCATCCAACACGACGATGGGCATCTCTGAGAGCAGGTCCAGCAATTGTTGCATCGCGAGTTGGTGTCATGAGAAGTTTTGCAGCGTTCTTGGACGTAGCATGAAGGACTCGAGGACAGGGGCAACGTGGCCGGCAGAAGACTGACTTTATGAACTCGGGATCTGTTATATCTACCAGAGGAAGCCTAGTGGTGTCCAACCGCGGCGAAACATTGCTGGGCAGCACGACTTGCTGTGCTCGAAGACCGCCGTTGTCGATGGCATCCAACAGCGCCTCCTCCATGATCTTGCTCCGAGTCCGATCCTCACCGACTACGACAACGGCTTGATCCGCCTGGGATAACATGTGGAGGTCCAGAGGACTATCCCCAAATGCAAAGACATGGCAGTGGTGAACAGTGTGAACATGAGCGACCAGGGCGGCTTTCACCTCAGCGTTGACGACGATGGCATCGTCTTTACCGATAGGTCCGGCGCCGATGGTTTTGATCCTGCTAAGGCCTGCTCTCTCCAAGACTCTCTCCCAAATAATAGCGAGCCCACAAGTGATGACGACCGCCTGGACGTGCTCTGATGCTTCCACCTGCTTCAGGAGCCCCAGGAACTCTGGGTACAGAGTCACTTGTGCCGCCACGGCATCGCAAAGGTCGTTGAAGGGCAGGTCGCGGTGTACCTCTTTGTACAGCAAATTGGCTTGGCGAAAGGCGGTATATGAATACCCCAGCGGGCTGCTAAACAATTCCTTTAACAAATCACCCTCCTCAGAGCCCCGAGACTTGGCAACCATCCTCCAGAACAGTTCGCCGGTATCTGCCACAGCCAATGTCCTGTCCCCGTCCAAAACCAAGACCGTCTCTAACTTCAACCCCTCCAACCCGTGACCCAGTGCCTGGTCCAGAATGCTCTTGGCATGGCGAAGGTTGTATTCCTCAGTGTGAACTCGAAAGTCGTGTGCCAGCGCCAAAACATCTGCCACGATGTCTGACGACGGATCCAAGCCGATCACCGAGAACAAGATGCCGTGATCCATGCAGAGACGGTGCAGCTGTGTCTTCTCCTCCTCCTGCCATCTGCGAAGGTGCTCAACGGATACAGCAGTGCGTGTCTTGTCTGAGTCGCCCAGTCTGCGTTGGGCAATCACCTCTGCTGGGATGCCCAGGTAAATGATATGAGTGTACGTGCTCAGGTCGCCCCTTGTGTACACCGCTTTTCCTTCCTCCTCCCCTTCAGCCCAGAACATGAAATGGCCCGTGATAATGGCAGCGCGGCCAGTGGTGGCGCATTCATTGCCAATCGTGGTAATGGCGAGTTGGCGGTATCTGGTCTGGTCGTGTTCCGCCAGCTTCTGGAACGCCTCGAGGCCACCTAAAACGAGGGATGAAATTATAGCAGAGCCTTCATAGAAGGAAAAATGCCTCGAATCATCGAGTTCTAGAGTGAGTTTGTTGAGAAGGAAGGTCTTTCCAGAGCCGGGAATGCCATAGATGCCGATGACTACTGGCTTGGAATTTGGAATGTCAGGGCCAGCAGGATTCTTCAGCAGGTCTGCCGCCATGTTTCTGGGAAGGCCAGTCAATGATTTCGGATGTTCTAGAGGCATAAACGCAACTAAGCGGGTGGCAAGAAGGGTTGAGATAAAAGGCTGTGGGAAAACAGCTTCAAACTATGCATTGTGGCCCGACAGCTTCCTTATACGGAACAATGGTTTGACTGGCAGAAAAGCCTCAAGGCGGCCGAGCCATGGATCTTTGGATTATAAGGTTAGGCCTCTACCACTTCGTGCGGGAACTGGAATCGACAATTTCCTTCATTTCCATACTGGTGACAGACTTCCCGACAATGATGACGCTGTAGGGTCTCTCCGCACTTTTCGACTTCAGTCACAAACATGGCGTCCCATTCCTTTAGGACAGGGATTTTCAAATGTAGTGTTTACTGAGGTGCTTAGGAATGTACTAAATGAATTATCTTTTGGATACTTTTCACTTTTTGTACTATTTTATCCAAATTCTTTGTACTTTTATCATACTCTGAATAAATCATTATTGATCACATGCAGCCTCTGCCTTCCTGTACATAGTGATAATATCGAGAGTGTGTTGACTACACGCCCAGTTGTAAAAATTACTCCCGGGGTATTTGGTTCTCCGAATACTACCCGCGTAATCAGACCATAACCTAGAATTACTTTTCGGAAATGGTCGAACTGGTACATTTTATTTGGATGGAAAGAGTCCCCAAAAAAGGCTACCCTGTCTGCATGCAATAAATAAAATGTGGATGCACCATAAGCATAATTCCGGTACTTGCCAGCCCGCATCGGGTAAGCACTGCAAATCAGTATGGATCGTTTACCTGTGGTTTACCCAGCCCATACATTTAACATGTATATTCCCAATGCTTGTCATCATGGTGCCCATTGCATACATATGTATCACAATTCTATGATTCTTCATTGAACTACATACATCGTAGATACTAGGTATATTCATCACTGAGAACATTGGCTATTGCATCGGCGGACAAGTCTATATGTCTGGGATGGGAGGGTGCTGTGCGCATTGCGTGAGTGTTGAGCTGGGTGCAAGTTGAGCAGTGACGGATGTTGTGTCTTGGGGCCAGGCGCACGTCGCATGCGTGTCGAATTAGGTGCGTTGGGCAACGACAGGTGTCGTGCCGCTGGGAGCAATGTGCGGGTCGAGCTTGGTATGTTGAGCGACAACAGGTGTTGTGTCCGTTGGGTTGGGCCGGGGTGGGCGCACATCGGGCGTGTCGAGCTGGGAGTGCTGGGAGACGATGGGTGTCGTGTCCGTTGGGTTGGGAGACCGCTGGGAGCGACGTGCAGGTTGAGTGTGGTATGTTGAGTGATGACGAGTGTCGTGTCCGTTAGGTTGGGAGGGCGCTGGGTGCACGTCGAGCTGGGTGTGGTGTCTGTTGGGTTGCCAGAGGACGCTGGGCACATGTCGCGTGCATCCCGATGTCATGGCGGTGGAGGTTGGGAATCCTGGCGTTGTTGTGTTGTGTCGTTGGACAGTGGGACGGTGAGCGTCACAGAGTGTGGTTCGAGTGGGGACTTAGAGAAATTTTTGGTGCGATCATATTTGCGACGCGTTGCAAGGATCAGTTGTGCATTTGGTACGTTGGATGTATTCAGTGTATACGGGCTGTATACATCCTGGATGCCATGGGAAATGTACAGATCCTATGTCGACACAATTATGGGTGAAATATTCCATGACAACTATAAAAGTGATACCGTCTATGTACCCCACCAGTACGCGTGGTTTCTCATTCCTATGGTCTGCATCCGGCATTTGAATAGTACGGGATCCCTGGCCCTATTGCGGAAAACACAGATTTATTCCAGGGTTACCAAAGGAGTCTGCCGTTATTACAGATTTAATGCCCCAAAGTTACTTTTCGGCAAATAACGTAGAAGTAATTTTTACGATTGGGCGTGTAACAGTCTATTGTCAAACCACTGGGGTCCATGACGAGAACTTCTGGTTCATGTAACTAGCATGCCAATATGCATAAACATTGAGTAATCTAGGAAGAATATTAGGTACTCATAACCAAACCTGGAAATATGTTCCCACTCCTCGTGTATTTAAACTGGCTGTTGGTTATGTAACAACACATTACCGTCGGCAATTTAGACCTCCCAAAGGACAAAATGCAGGAGACAGAAAATTCCGCTAATGCTGACAGGGATGCGTAAGCACTCGTATATATATGTACACCAAAGGACATAACGTAACACGTAACCCATGACAGCATATCAACTGCAATGGATGTTACCGAAACGCAGTCAGATCTGGATGCTTCGCGACCTACTAGTCCGAAGGACATACGGAACACCCCATTACGTCGCTTCGCCGTGCTAGCCACCATCAAGGCTATAGGACGCTTTCGTCCCCGACACGTAGATGTGCTATTCCTGACGAATAAGATGTGCGTCAAGTATGGCTCTTTAATCCAGATGTCGGAAGCCTTTGCGCTACAATACATCGCTATGAACACGACGATTCCAGTGCCGAGGGTTCACTGTGCATTCGTGCATAGGGGAGTGACATACATTGCGATGGAGCGAATTCACGGAAACAGTCTCGCGAAGGTGTGGTACTCGCTATCAGCAAATTCAAAGGAAAGGATCTTTGCACAACTGCGGAACATGGTCAACGAAATGAGGGCACTTCCTGCACCTGGGCCGGGAATCTCCAATGCGGTCGGTGGGCCTCTATGCGATTCCAGATTCCCTGGCACATCCAAGACCATCGGGCCATTCCAATCAATTCGTGATTTCCACACCTTTCTACGAAATAGTATCGTGGAACCTCCGCCAGAGAACCTTTACCCAGGGATCCGCGATATGATGGTTCTGCAGAACCAGCCTTGGCCAATGCCGGTCTTCACGCATGGCGACCTCAGTACATTCAACATTCTCGTTCGTGGAGATCGCGTGATCGGAATCGTTGATTGGGAAACAGCTGGGTGGTATCCCACGTATTGGGAGTACAGCATGGCATGGTGGCTAGGAAATCCACGGAATGCCTTCTGGAGAGAGGAGACGGAGCGCTTCCTGGACCCCCCCATGCCACAGGAGTTGGAGATGGAACGAACGAGGGTCACGTACTTTGGCGATTTATGACAAGGGCTCTCATAGATATAAAACAACTAGAGATGTTTATGATTTGTGGGGCAACACGGTTTACAGGAGTGGAGTAATCAATTGAGTTCTCGGTCAGAAACTAGATCGTACGTTGGCGTCTTCTTGGGGTCGACATCACGCGTACCGTCGAAATAGTGTTCGTCGTGTTTGCGTTTGCAGTATCCCATGGCGGTGTCTCGCACCTTGTCCCAATCGAGCACTCTCCTTCCCAGGGCCTCTGTATCTTCACTCAGCCGACCCAATGCCTCCTTAACCCAGACCACGCAGTTCCACCCCGGTTGCCCAGTGCTGATGGGGACCTGTTGGAGGATCTCGGAGAGCTTCTCCTTGTCCTGGACCTTCGCAATGACAACACGGACCAGCAATCTGCTGGACCCAATGACGCGCGCTTGCATCCCTTCGAAACGCCACTCTGGCGTACTGTCAAGTATGTCTTCCCTTGCATGGTAGCGCATGCCAAGCACATTTTCGTTGTCGACCTTGGGTCCTGTAAGCAGGGCCCAGTGGTATCTGTGGGGCACGAGCATGAGTATAGGCCAATCATGACACTGACTTGGTCAGTCGAAGTACTGACTTGTCTTCACCTCCCGGCATCTTGGGCGCACCGCCACGAGCGTAGAGGCCGATGTACAGACGATCCTTGTTGGATGGCATCGAAGCAAAGGTAAACTGAAACCACAGTGTTGAGCGTGTTGGAATACAGAAAGAACGCGCAAACCTAGTGATGAGGTTGATAAAAGATGAGACGTCTCAGAAGCGTGGGAATAGCCCCAACATGGTGCGCGTGGTGTTGTACCGACTCGTATGATCGGATGCATTCTCATAAGTCTGTCTGGAAATTGTACCGTGTGTGTAATATCGTGTTCAACGACTGGTCGTCCTATCCTAGTGTGTATCCAGCGCTGTACTTCTCCGTACATAGTGCGCTGTCGGACTGACGTTTTTTTTTTTTTTCAGAAAGGACATAAGTTCGGCTCGTGTTCGGCGTGTCGAACCCAAGTTCCATTCGTGTTCGGCGTGTCAAACCTTGGGTCCATTCATGTTCCCCCAATTCGGCATCTAATTGGGACCTTCAGCGTACAAAGCGATCGTGATTTTGGGACTGTTTTGGAGGTCGCTTTGGAAATCGTTCTGAATATCCGGGAATCACCGAAAACCGCTTTCAACTTTGATGTACCTTTCGATGCTGATTTCATGACGGGGTTTCAACTTCAGAACGCACTGGATGTAGTACCGAGACACGATAACTGGAAAATACTCAGGCTGTACTACATTTCAATCGATTCGTCAGTCCTGTGATGCATGAAAGTGGCCAAGGGTTTCGTCAAACACTGAATTATTCCACAGGAGTCTGCCGTTATTATATATTTGATGCCTCAGTTACTTTTCGACAAATAAATTAGAAGTAATGTTTGTGTTTCGGTGTGTACATGGAGTGAAATGTGTCCTGATAGTCTGGGTCAACGAGGTCCATAGGATGTGACGTAAAAGATATGGCGTAGCATCTGCCATCAACTGTAAGTGGATCATCATTCTTTTGTGGGGACGCGCTAAATCTCCATCATGTCGCGTAATGTCTGTAGCATCTCGGCGAAACGTCGCCGAAAATCTGGGGAGGGGGGTTGAATTAGCGCAGGCTACATCATGATTTTTTTTTTTTTTTTAAATTTCCAACCGTGTGCCCATTCTTCTTGTTCATTGTCCATACTCGCATCGTCGGGCAGCAGGTTCTGCATTTGCGTGAAACACGTGATCGCACACATGAGTCAACCATCCTGTTGTAGAGTGTCACAGATGACGCGGTAAACGAGCGACGTCGGAACCTCGAACTAAACAAAAGGAAAGTTGCGATCTCTCTTTGAAGCACCACGGAGAACATACCTGAGTTGCGGCCCTCAATGCTTCGTCTACGTTTCCATTACACGACAACATCAAGCGTGCCCACTTTGTTAGCACACTATTCGGATTGGCGGGGCCAAGCAACAACGCAGAAGAGTAAGCGACTAGCGCCTCGTTTTTATTCTTGGCGTGCAATTCCGTGTCTCCAACTTTCTCCAAGGTGGCGGCCAGGTCTTCATCCCCATTGTATGATAGGACTGCCTGCATGCGTGGGATCTGTAACCGTTCGTAGGGAGGTTCGCATGGGGATACTCACATAGATGGTGCTCATGTATCTTCAAACATCCGGAGAGGGTTTTCAAAAAAGTGGATTTTGGCCGTTCTGGGAGTCTGCGTCTGGGTAAAATAAGTACTGGGAGTCGGATGTTCCGGAAAAGTCCGGGGACCACATCTGATTGTCCACGTGATCATGCTATTGTCCACCTAACCATGCTATTACCCACCCCTCCTACTCAGTTTTCTACACTCCACTAAAAACGCAACATTCTCGCCATTTTATGATACACATCTTATGTCTTGTATCATACCTACACCTTCGAATTTGAACGAAGAAAATCGATGCAGTGGTTCTGTTGATCGTGAAGTTGACCTTTGTCACGCCAAATGTCACTCGCCGAGTGTACCGGAGCGGAGCTTGAAATACATCCGAGTCGCGTTGACGTGTCCCGACACGTCCAATGATTCGACACACTCGTGTCGTAGGGTGCGGCTGCTGGAAATGGCGGGCCGCCAGGGACAGCAAACTTCTACCAGGGTGTCTGAATATGAGACCCGGATGAAGCTTTCTGTCAAGGACCTCAATGACGGGACTTACAAGACCGTCAAAGCGGCTGCAAGGGTTCACAAGATGAGCAAGTCACCCAAATTTCATGCGACCTAACGTTGCACCACGGGTCGCCTGCCAGACATAGCCAAGACTTACAATGAGGAAAATGCCCATTAGTCAGATACAGTACTTACAACTTGAATTCGAGCTGTCTACGTTGCTACCCTGGTTGTGACTGCCGAAAACTGAGTAGGTGCCAGTTTGGGGGTATGGTGCTGCAAGTGCACAATAATTCCCGCGAATTATTTGTTGTGACGCGCGCGACACAAACAAGTATCAGCGCGATATGGACAGAACCAACGCGATTCAGGCCCGCTTGTCAGCGCGAATTCAACAATGTCGCGACTCTAGAGGTGATTTATATGTCTACTAGGATGTATAACTATTCACTATCAGAGTAATAAATGGTACGATTACGGGTTTATTTGATGCTGACTTTATTAGCGACACAAGGGATACACAGCCTGGGACGTCGGTCCGAGACGGCAGAGAGAGCGGCAGTGGACGAGGTAGCAGTGTAACGAAAGACGCCAGCAGCGACTCGGAGGGAGTCACGCGAAGCAGATGAGTCTGGAGCATCTGGACGTGATAAGGACGCAATAAAATGACCGAGGAAGTTATGGAATGCGTCGAGTTGACTCAGAGGGCGAACGAGTCAGATCGGGAGTCATTGGGGGAAACTGGCACCACCAAAGGGTTGTCGAGGGCGGTGGATACGGATACAATTGTAAGCTGGGCGAGATGGATGGGATAACGAGCGGCGCACGCTGCGACTCGAAATGAGTCGAAACGGGTCCGCTAGCTGAAGACGAGACAGGTCAGCACGAACGGCACAAGCGCACAATGGACAACATACCAGATCATCCACAATACACTGCACTCCCAGGTCGCCGACTGATTATGTCGACCCACCGCGTCGCCGTGGAAGGCTCGAGATGGTGGAAGTCTCATACTATACGGCCACGTCTGGTCTGTATCAGGCAACGGATAAGTCGCAGCCACCGCATTACATAATCACGAAGTATTTCGAACCTTCGTAGTGTATACTGAAGTTACTAATAAGTGAGAGTATTCTACAGTCTGTACAGCGCATTCCATCAATGTAATGACTATACTAACTAGGGTATTCTGACTGATGACCCTCTAAATCGCGTTGGTGCTGTCCATATCGCGCTGATGCTTGTGTGTCGCGCGCGTCACAACAAATAATTCGCGGGAATTATTGTGCACTTGCAGCACCATATTGCAGCACCATACGGGGGGAGGGGATAGTATGAGTACAAACCACAACACCAGCTCGTACCGAACACAATTCGAGTATCACATTCCCGGGTATTCGATAGGGTTATCACCGCATCAAGAACCCTCTGTCCCTCGTCCCAACCTCCGTCCCAAATTCGCCGCCAATCCCCGTCATCGTAACTACAGAAAGCGCGCAGCATCTATAACGCTGTCAAAACTACGATATGAATTCAGACAATACTTGCGCTATGTCGCATTGTGGCCCTGGGTCCCACCAACATCCTTTCTCCAGCTCCTTCGCTGCGTCTGTTACATTCAGTGCCTTTTTTAGCTTTGACACAATCTTCATTGCTGCTCCATCCTCCCCCAACATTTCCAGCCCCATCACATCCCCTTTTTGCAGAGAGAGGATGGTATCCTTTGTCTCTTTGGAGACATATGACTTTGCATTCTCAATCAGCGTGATCATGGCAATAATCGACCTTCTATAAAATACCCCTGAACATTGATTGAGCTAGGTTGACTTCATTGGCTGGAGCGACATGCGACTTACGTTTGGGGTCCTGTGCAAGGACAGGAAGACCTAATACCATCCATGTCACATACCGATTGAGGGAAGGATGCACTGCATTAGTCGACACCAGACCCCTGATTATTCCATCCTCTCCGACAGAGCAGTCAAAGGCGTTCGCAAGCTCCGTCAGGTGCATCGTCGAGTATGACAGAAAGTGGCCTCCAGAGGCCAGACAGTTCTGAACTGTCAGAGCCAAATGGTTAACGCCAGGAGGCTGGATCCTATGTATGCCTGTAGTCAGTCAAATGCCATGATATGGAAGGAAACGTGACCTACAATGTATCGCCAACCCGAATAACCACAGTACCCAGGGAGACATTTGGAACCTTCATGTCCATCGTTCTCATGAACATTTTGTCCCACTCGGCGAAAAGCGATTCGCGGCTACTCGATGTGCTTTTCGTGGTGTCGGCGATTGCCCAGATCTTCACCCCCGACCGCACCGTCATGTACGTGGCCAAGCCGCATGCGTCGTGGTGGGAGTAGGTCAGGAACATACCATGTGTGAGGAGGTCCCATCCTCTGATTTTCTCGGAGTCGCCAGTTATCACTTGAACGCCATGCAAATTTTTGTTTGCATTTCCCCCCTTTCTGGGGAGGTGACAGTCGTTCATCGTCGCAGATCTGGCATTGACGTTGTCCGAGAGTGGCCTGAAAATGTTTGAAAAACTTTGCAGGCAGGAATATACACGACTTACCTCAGGAAGATGGGAACGTCGGGCTGTAGGTTTGGGAGATCCAAAAGGTTAAGACATTCTACTTCTTTGTCTCCGGCGGCGATGAAGGCTTTCATCGTGAGTTTGCGATGAATGTCGTACAGCTTGGCATCGGTCCCCTTCCTCTGTTCCTTTGCGCGCATGATTGCATCTACAATGCAACGCGTTAACATGCCAATTCGATGCATGATGCCGTTACACACGAACCTTGGGCTACCACATCCTGCATCATCGTGGGTCGGAACATCCGTATGGAGTCCATGGTAAAATCCAGAGCCGGCGTCGGCTCCCATCCACGGACCAATACC
>JBBPRV010000700.1:0-15802 GCA_038093235.1 Boletus harrisonii
GGAGGGATCAGCTATGGATGCACGAATATACCAGGATGCCCGCTCAAAGGATTTGCATATCCCAGACGGCAGATACTTCCTTGGAGACGCTGGTTTCCCACTACGTCCCAAGGTCCTTGTTCCATACCATGGTATTCGCTATCATTTGGCTGAGTGGCGTCAAGCAAGGCTGAGGTATGAATGAACTATCGCAACATTGCTAGCTAAATTGAACCAACTTTGTAGGCCAGTAAATAAAGAAGAACTTTTCAACCTTTGACATGCCTCTGCCCAGAACGTTATCGAGTGTATCTTCAGTGTACTCAAACACCATTTCCGGATTCTCCTGCTCTCCCCTGAATACCACATGGACATCCAGGCCCACATTCCCACAGCACCATGCACTGTACATAATTTCATTTGCATACATGATACAGAGGAGGTACTCGAAGGGGGGAGTGATACACTTGAGGACGATGTTGGTGAGTCTTTCAGGTCTGGCCCACAAGAAGACTCGGAGGACAGAGGGGCCGAAGATGAGGACACAAATGCTGCATGTTCATTCCGTGATCAGACCGCTCAAGCTATGTGGGACGAGTACCAACATATTCTCAGTGAGGGAGATTATACTACTGTAGATGACGGGGATGTCTTTTCTGATGATGAAATGGACGATGAAGACCCAGAGAATTCAATGAACGTTGATACCGCTGAGTAGAATACAATACCATCAATCCGGGGCAATCATGATTCGCAACGATAAAATTGTACATGGGTAGTACAGATATGATGTAACAGCCAGCGTAGTACAGTAGATAGTATGGATGTAGCGGGCATTCATACAAAGAGCGAAGAGCAAACTAAAAAGGGTCAGGAAGGGCAATTGGTGCAGGCTCTCCAGCATTGGATCTGTTTCTCATACCCTCAACCTCTGCTCTCACAAAGTCCACACATTCATCCTTTTCTGCCGTCAGCAAGTACACTTCAGTAAAGCCTACATTGTGTGTGACCATCGCCCTGATGAACACTTTGACATCCTTCGGCAGATCACTGTCCTGTTCGTGCAGTATTCGCATCACTAGTTCTCGGTGGGCTGAGACCTTGTCTTCAGTGGAGGTGGCCGTGCTTGTCAGCGAGGAGGTGAGGAGGTTGAGGGATCCTTGCATCCCAAGCATGAGGCTTTCAGCGCTGGTAGGGGGCTGCCGAGCAGCGGCAGACTTGCATGACAAAGATGGAACTGCAGCCATGGAGGTGGCCATCGCTGCAGCAAGGGTCATTTTTTGGAGGCAGGACCAGTGGATGACTCAGATGTGCTACAGAATGGGAGAGGAAATGATGTGCTAGAGAAAGGGGGAGCAGACAGTGATGTTATGATAGAAGCTGAATCGTCACCAGTCATGTCAGAGTGTAACTGCTTTCCAGTGGAGGTGGCAGAGCGAGGAGCATGGGTGGCTGCTGTGGCGGTAGTGATCTGAGTTGGTACAGGAATGCAAGAAACAACAGGAACTGCACGTTCCTTGCTCTTCGTGGAAGTGGTGCCACTGGTGCTTCCCAAGCTGCTGTCAGTGGCAATATTTCCAAGCTGCTCATCACTGGTGGTGGCGTCCTCTGGGGTTGCAGTGTCTGTGACCACCATAGATGGGGCAAACACATTACTTCCCCTGGCACCTCCATCCAGTATGACATCGTGCATGAACCTGGTAAATTCCCATCCCTTATTCTTGAATGGGCACATTAGGGGGTGCTTCTATAGTAAGAGAAGTTTGAAACCAAGGTATCCAATCAAACTAGTAGTAAGACATACCTTGATATACTCTGCCCAAATGTTCTCTGCAAATTCCCCATGGATGGCAGCTCCACTTTGATCATTCCAGTGAGTGCCAGACAAACCCTGATAGGTTTCGATTTCCATATGTGTCTTCCATACCTATAGAAATCCCATCAGTGGTGCATGGCAAGCATGATTGGTACTAGTAGCATATGCACCGAAGTGGTCCACTTGTTCTTGACCGATTGCCCTGTTTTCGCTGCACCTGCCGTCCAGAATGGTGTGAGATGTTCTGCGGCAGCATTGAATGTCACAGCCTTGAAATTGCCGCCATCACCAGCTTCCGCATGATGAGCATGGAGGTAGTTCACGAGCTCTTCCACCTCCTTGGAATTCCAGGATGCTTGCTCGGTTGGAGGTTTGGACATGTGAGAGCAAAGATAATGACGAATGACACAGTGAGTCAAGTAAGTTGCAAAGGAAGCAAGACAGACCAAGATATGCCTAGGATCATCACGATTATCCATCGCTTGGGCAAAAAAACAAAGTTTCAACTTCAAAGTCAGACACAAACTCAGCTATGGTGGCTGTCCGAAACATTGCAACATAGGACCAAATTTTGTCCAGTTTCAGGTTTCCGAACGGGCTCTAAGTTAGTAAGTTATGTAACAATTTTGCCAAATCGTGGTCAACAACTCGGCGGAAGATTTCGAGTTTGGGTAAACATGAGCATGACCGGGTCCTTTCCTCTGGTCGCTCCGCTGTTCCCCTCAGGGAAGGAGCCCCTTCCTCCAGGCATCACCGAGGAAGATCGCGCCCAATTATTGCAAGCACAAAAATTACCAGTCATGGATGAGTTCCGCCATGGAGTCGTGTGTGGCCAAGACAGGCATCGCCGGTATTGGTGGTGAGTGCACCCACTGTCTCGTGTTCCTTTCGATGATGTACACAACTTTAGATTCATTATCCTCTTTTGCTCCGTACTAGGTCTCGGCATCGGCGCATTCTTCTCTCTCATGTCGACGTCTTTCTCATACGAGGATCCGTATTTACGAGCGCAGTCACAAGCTGGGATGAGCAATACCCAAAAGGCGCGTGATATTTTTAAAGACATGGGGAAGGGGATGTGGAGAAGCGGTAAAGGATTTGGGAAAGTCGGAGCACTCTTTGCAGGCATTGAATGCGTCATAGAAGGGGCACGTTGTTCGTGTCACCGTCTCGAATTCGTACTGACGCTGTCATTCTTAGTATCGGGCGAAAAACGACATCGTCAATCCAGTCGCTGCAGGTTTCGTAGCAGGGGGAATTCTCGCACGACATTCGGGTCCCAAGGCCGTCTTGGGAGGTGGTCTGGCATTCGCAGCCTTTTCTGCTGCTATAGATTTGTTCCTTCGTCGAGAACCTGCAGAGTAAGCACAATGACACCTTTTATTGCGCCCAGTATCTTATGACTGTTAGTGATGACTAACTCTACGATTTTATGGTGATCCTGGCGGGGTCATTACACCTTTCCGAACCCTCGAGTACTTTGACTCGCAGTGGGTGACGATGATAGATAGAATCGATTACTGCACTTAATTACTACTTCAGCTCTTACACTCCACAACCGTGACATTACTGGAAAAGCCCCTCATCGGAGGCCTAATATTATCCAACAAGTCAGACTTGCAGGAAATCACAAGTGTAACGCGAAATTGCAGAACCGCCAGACAACACGGTATGAACTTGAAGCCGCTGATCCGTGGTTGTCGTGCACCCATGGGCCGGGGCAGCGCGATGTCGTACTTATAAGCCAAGATTATTTGTGTTGCGAAATATGATGGTTCCACACAACTGGTCACATGAAACCTGATCCCGAACGTTGACGATGATCTATGACACAGGGCCTTGTCTGAGGTATGGTTACCTGGGACGTCGTCAAGTTGCTTGGTGTCCATTTATCATGTATGTATACATACGATCCCGCAATCTGGAGGGGCCTGTGCGTGAATGCATTCCAAGTTGCCTCGTCATTGTGTCATACTGTAACGTACTGTAATACGATCTGAACGATTACATTCCCAGCAGTTGGTGGATCAGTCAGGACGAATCACTGTAATTCGCGATCGGACATAGTGGAAACTAAGTAGGCCGAAGAGTCGCCCATGCTCGGTGTTGTTAAATAATGTACGGCGTCATCAACACGCCGCCGCTTATAAGGACTCTCTGCGTGCGGCTCTGCCGTCGTTTGTCCAAGGCTCATGTCACTGGAGTCGTTGCTCTGACGGAATCTTGCCAAGCCCGACGGGCCGGGAAGCGGAGCAATCCTGATAGGTGAAGATTCCGACATGTCAGGACGAGCAGGGTGGGCCGAGAGATAATAGTTACTATGTACCTGTTCTCGTTTTCTTGGTAAAGGGTGCCAACATTTGTATATAAGGCGTCGGTGGGAGCTTGGGCAAAAGGCTCGGCCAATGATGAATTATCCGACGTGTTCATGATGTCGCGAAGAGGCTGGAATGGTGAATAAGAGCCCAAGAACTGTTGAATAGAGGTGATTATCGCATCCGCAGCAGGTCGCTCCTCGATTGATGACCAGCATCGCTCAATCAATGTCCAGTGCAAGTCATCCACGGGTCGTGATGTTGGCCGGCCTGGCTTGTAGCCCTTTGATATGTGTAAAACGACAGCTGCGTCTTCCCGGACTTCGGACCATGGCTGCTTTCCGGACAACACCTGCAGGAAGATCAGAATACACCTGGCTTTCGCATTAATGGACTCCCCTGCAGACCGACACACCCAAGGGAGTATATATCACTCTTGGTTGTCCGGCTAAATGTGTTTTCGAAATCAATTTGTTCTGGTGCAATCCAACGCAAAGCTCCTGGTCGCGTAGTAGACCTCTGAAGGTAAGTTAGGGCTTCAGGAATAGTCCCCACCAAGGAAGCATAGCCAAAGTCTCCTAAGCGTGCAGTGTAATCTGCATCGAGAAGCACGTTGTTCTGTGTCACATTTAGACAAGGTGGATGCTGAAGCTTCTACTCTGACGCACACAGTTCAGGTCGCCATGGACAATTGGAAAGGAATGCACTGTGATATGATATTCCTTTGGGCTGCCGACTTGAATGATAATGGTGACCCACAATATTGTAGCCCATTGGCAATATCCAGCAACTATCATATTGTCCAAGGTTAGAGGATGAAGACACAGTGAATGTGGAATGGACGCACAAACTGAAGTCGATGCACCACACCCAGACCGTCGTTATGCACTGCTAAGAAATTCTGGAGAGTATCATTGGACATCCACAATGACACCAATGACATGGCACCATGCATTCCAAATCCATATGCAATACCCAGGAATGGAACGACATTGGTATGATTGAGTCTCCTCCAAATCCCAAGTTCTCGACGGAGCATCTAGAAGAAGTTCGGACACGTTTGGCAGTCGTGACGAGCATAGTTACCTTGAGAGCTTCGTTATCTGGGTCTTCTGCTAATTTGAACCTGAACCGGAAAGCCTTGACCGCAACTTGAACCTGGAGGCGGACTAAATAACAGGAAGTCATGAATCATGAATGTGCTCAAACCTTCTTTGGCACTAAACCACCATAGTACCAACATCTATAGACATCACCAAAGCCTCCTCCAGCGGAACATCGATCGCTGGTTCTGACGATATATGGCGTGAGATCTAGTGGCGGTGGAGCTTCAATGCTAACAAGAGTTGATTTGTACCATGAAACGGCATCAGATTCAGTCCTACAGCCTAACAAAAAGATATACCTGAGTCTGGACATCTGACCCTCAGGTTCGGACATCACAGTGGCTAGTTGCACAGCATCAGGACCAAGTTCTGAGGCAAGACACTTGTACTGACATTGATCCTGCAATGACAAGTCTGCTTCGCCACACCAGCTTGGTGCTTCCAAAGCATTCAAGTTGAGGGGGTCTTCACCATCTAGGAGAAGTGGATCCAACTCAAAGTCTGGACGCCATCCACACAGGGCGGTGGACCCACTGTCTTGGCTCCTCTGTCGCTCCATTGGCAGCGATGAAGGACGCTAAGAGACGATAAGATAAGAGGAATGTCCATGCTGCACCAAAGTAACTTACGTCGAAAAACGTTTTAGTCTGTAAGAGTGGAAAATTGTTAAGTGGTAGTGCGGAAACATATTTGGATGTGATTACCTGACTCTCGACAGGATCTGACCAAGATACCCGCCATAAATATATCTTGCTGTGTTTTCCTGCTGCCACGAATTCTCCGGAGGGAGAGAAAAACCCGAGTCCATCCAACGGATGCATTCCTATGGGATTGCCAGAAGTCGCGTTCCAGAAACGAATAGTGCGGTCCATTGCGGACAAGCTCGCAAGCTTCGATCCATCCAAGGAAAGGAAGAGAGACAGTGCACCTGCCAGTGCGGAGTGACCCATCCACGCTTGTCCGATTTGTTCCCCGGTATCGGGGTCGAAGCAGTAAATTGCCCCACCGAACCAAGAAGAGAAGAGCCTGCCATCGTGTGACCATAACACAGTCCTGGCCCAGAGAACATCACGAGGACGTAGTGGACCAAAGATGCGTTTGCCCCTTTCGACGTCAAATACATAGAGGCCTTGAGTAATGACACAAGCGAGCTTATGCCCGTCGGGAGAAAAACACATTGAAAACACCTTCCCCCTGAACTTGATGGAATGTTTGATCTCTTGGCCCCCGTCCAAGTAGCGAAGAGCTAATTTCTGGTCGCCGATTGCGATAAGTCGATCATCTGGCGAAATGGCAATCTCGGGGTTTCTGTGCGGGCGGGTCCACTCTTCGAGTAGTGCGTGCGAATCGACGTTCCACACCTTGATTCCTCCCCCCTCATCACTGCTGACGAGCTTTGTGCCATCACGAGTCACAGCAAGACGCCTAATTCCCCACTTGTGCTTCATCGATGTCTGCTCATGTTTCCCAGTTTCCAGATCCCAGATCCCAATAGTTCCACCACGATAGCTGGCAATAAGTCGCTGTGCTCCAGGGAGAAATGCGAGCGCGCGGACGGCACTTTCACTCTCCACAACCAGATGTAGCTGAAGCATGTCAGACATTGCCGACGTGGCGTTTGACTCCATGGTGCGCGATAGCAATAGGGTGATTACTGAGGTGCGTGGTGAAAAGATCTGGCTAGTGGAGCGTATTCTGAGCCTCTACAGCTTGTGCCATAAGGCATAGCGCCCATCGCTGAGGATGCGTGAGATCTTTGACCTGCCACCGTGTAAGCGACCAGACCGCCGCGCGTAGCCATTACACCAAAAGGTAGAAATACTGAATGGGTACCATTCAGTATCGCGGACGGTATATGTACTAGTTACGGGACCTAGGTAAGCCAGCGTGCTTACACACCGAGTCCCAATCACAGCGAGGTGCCAGGCCACGTCAATTTCACAAATGTACACTACTCTTTCGTGCATGTGCACAGTTCCACGAAAACGCTGCCGTCGATCAGAGGAACCCCGAGTAGAAAGCAAGCCCTCATCCTAATTTGATGATTGCACCTGAATACTGGCAAAGCCTTTCATCGGAGGCATAAATGGCCCATCGCTCTCGTCCTCTGAACGTTAAGAGGACACCCTGAGTGACCGTCCAACCTGAAAGGGTCTCATTCTTGGACAAGGATGTGCACTAGCAGTACATCCTTCTAATTCAAAGTAGCGGCTACAACGCAACATCTATGAACGACGCACGTCCAGACGTACGCATCGAGAGGTCCCGCGAGCTCGACGACAAAGCCCACCGTGAGCGGCAACGCGCAATCGTCGATCATGGTCGTGAATTCTAGAACTCGGATCGCGTCCTCTGACGTGGCGGCATCGTTGTTGAAGGCGTGAATGGCTGCGAGGAGCTGGTCGTCCGTGATCTGCGCGTGCGCAAGGCGGATGGCCAACCTGTCCAGAACCAGTCAGTCCCGTCAGAAACGCGAGCGTGTGCAAACGGTGATACGAGCGACTGACGATCGCCTTCCCGAGTACTTGAATATTGGGGCACTGCTCTCGGCGTCGAACCCGATGATGGAGAGGATGTCATTCATTCGGTACCGCCACAAGCCATCTCTCGTCAAGATCGGCTGGTACTGCTTGCCCGCTTGCACCTCCCACTGTGTCGCCGTTGTCATGAGCAGACGTTCGGAACGCTAGGGTAGAAAAGGGACGAGTACGGGCCGCTTGATAGAGGTGTTCGTGGGTTTCCTCGAGAGAAACATCCAAGAACTCGATGACGTCGTCACTCTTGAAAACGAATTCGTCGAGTTTGCCATCGTGCGGGAAACCCATCCCGGCTTCTGATGCAAGATACCCAACAGAACGGAGAGCGACGTTTGGCCCCAGAATGAACTTCACCTGGATGAGACGGCGTCAACGTAACACGATGATCATGTTACGACACCACGACAACACACCTTTGGAAGCAGTCGCAAATGGGCCACTACATACTGTCATCAGCACGCGGGCCATCCATCCCTCAGAGGAGAATGGAGGGTCAATGTTTAGCAGCTCCGCTGCGCGTGCGGGATCGGCAAGGAATCGTGCCTGTGTAGCGCTTCAGTGGGCGTTGATGGATCACCGACGGCGTAGTACTTGCCTGCAAGTGTGCTCGAGCATGGTCGATGCCTTGTACATCTGGCAGTTTGCCATCCCTGATACAAGATACGAGCACGTCCCATTGCTCGTCAATGTGGCAAACAAGGTCGACGAACAGCGCCGCGAACGGTATATATCGAAGTGCTCCAGGTCTCGACGTGCAAGAAAGGAGAGGCCATGGATGATGAGGAAGGAAGGAAGGTGTCCGATCACGGTCGCTCCCCACGGTACAGCGTAGCCTGGCACTAGCGCGCGCAAGACGTGCGTGCGTGTCATCGAGAGCAAGAGTGAATACACGTGCAAGGGCAGGACATTTGGCTTTCGTCATCGATATAACATCCAACGACCCTACGCAGCATGGCCCCCGTTGCAATGGAGACCGGGATCCTGTGCACCACTTGGCCTGGTTCGCGCTCTATCTCCTTGACGTCCCTATTCTGCGTGCACAAGAAACGGAGGAGTGCCATTTGGATCGAAAAGCGGACGCAACGGGCGCTTTGATCTCGCATTGTGATCGTATTTCGGCAGAATCTTGGAGGTCGTTCCGGAGGTCGCGTTCGAGACGAATAAAAACTCTGGAAGTCCGGGGGAGAGCAGGTCCAGGATGTCTTCCTCCTTGCACGGCCGTGCGTTGAATTTATCCACAAAGGGCTTGTACGCGTCGTAATTCGACAGTGGGACGTGGGATCGGAAATCTGCCAACAGCGTAGCGTCGACATAGGTGCTACCGCCGTGCGCCGAGATGGCGTCACGAAATTCGGCGAGCAAGGCTGCTTTGGATGCGTATTGGGTGTTGAAGTTGTCTCGAACGATGGTGAGCAACGTGCGATTCGTTTGTTCTGCTAGAGCGGCTACCTGCTGCGTTGTCTGAGTGGTGCTGACACCTCGAGAAACAATGTTTACGGCCATCATCGGGTCAAACGACGAGAAATCTGAAAGACACAATCGTCAGTGTACGTGGCTCCGAGTTTCGGGCGTAAAGAGGTCAACCTTGAGATGGATTCGTGCCGCGCAGTACGACGTATGACCAACTCTATCGTGATCTGGGTCCGATTACGGGTCTGGGGCTGGCGTCGAGTAGGTATGGCTGTGTAGCTGGCGTGCGATCATCACGGTTTGCGCAGATTGCCGAGAGAATGACCTATGACGCTTTTCCAGTTCTGGCACGCATCACAATGGTTTGGTGATGATCCCACTCCTGTATTGACAGTGACCGAGGTAGGCCCGTGAAAGTCGGAAAAAAAGGAATCAGTTTCGTCCTCATATGTACCTTGTTTACAAGGTCACTGGGGGGAGAATTGTGGCTAGGAGGGGCCAAAATCCTTCGCCGTGGAATTCCTTTCCTTTATTCCGTAAACAAGGTTTCTGCTGGTGACCAGCCATACATCTAGTTCTAGTAGGGTTGTCCTACTAGTAGAGCGAATGCCAGTGTACTTGGCGTCAACCACAGGAACACCCGCCTTTCTCCGAAGCCAAACTAGAGGCAGACCGTCACATGTTACTCGGGCTGAGATAGGCCCTGTGACTGTGGCACGTAAAAGCTCAAGGGCATCAACTGATCGTACGATCAAGAGGCGCTTCGACGATAATATATTCCGATGAAAATACACACAGATGGCATCCTCTCTACACCTCGCGACGCAACCTCATACGACATACACGTGTTCTCCGTTTGTATTGGCATCCCTCTGAGCGTTTGAAATACTCCAAATGCTCCCTTCGTTCATTTCGTACCTTCGTCAGCATCGTCGAGCGGTTTATCGCTGGTAGGACGCACCTCCCGCGTATCATCTGACAGGTCAAGTACGCTCTCCAACGGACGCGCTTTCCCCCTGCCCCTGGTATTCTTTGCGCTCGACTTTCCCTTGGGCCGACCCCGCGCCAGTTTCGCGGTCGTGGCCTTTTGGGTCTTTGCCGGCGCCTTGGATTTTGAGGGCGGTTGCTTGGCGCGAGTCTACTTGGTCTTAGTCTCTCCATCCGCTTTGGTGCTCCTTGACTTCAACCCCGTCCTCTCGATCGCTCGTCGTACTCGTATCCTTGAGCTTGACACTCGCACCTACCGCTGCTAGCCGCGTACTCCGCCTTGGCAGGACGGGCGTCAGCGGTGTGTTCGATCGTCCTGAGCTCTGGCTCGGATGCACGGACGCGGGCATGGACGAGGGTGCGGGAATATGTTGATACGAAATCTTGACACGCTTCATCCGAGACGGTTGTGTCGTAGGAGGTTTGGCCATATCCGTACCCGCAGCCCTAGTCTGTGCACGGGTGAGTTTGGGAACGGGGGTATGACTCGGGCGAGCGGGTCCTGGACGCCGATGGGTGCCTGCACCCACCGAGACCTTGACAGGTGATGGACTAGAGGGGACATCCGTGCCTTGGTCGTCCAGATCCAAATCCCCGTCGGGAGTCGGCGACGCACGACGCTTGCGCTTCCGCGGCGTGCGCAGGGGGTCCGGAAACGTCAGCTGCGGACGCATCCCACCAATCTCTGCCAACGGTTGGTCGCTGTTCATCATCAGCAATGGCGCCGCGGGCACATGGACGTGCGATTGCCTCGCAACGGGCTCGTCCGCATACAACCCTTCGATATCCTCAACTGGTGACAAGACATGGTGCAATGAAAGTATTCCCTGAGATGCCAGTGGGGTTTGATTGGCTACTCACCTAGGGCATATTATCCATATCGGGCGCATTGATTTAGTGCGTTCTCCTCGTTCGCCGTGAACTTGCGTAACTGATGTGTTTTTTAATTTCATTTCCGCTCAGCGCCAACCGCATTCCGGAGCGAATTGCACCTGGAAAGTTTGATTCTCTCTTCGTCTCGCACCAGATTTTCCACGTCTGCATAATCATGGCCGCGCTGACTCGTTGGTTCTGTGTTCTGACAGTGCTTGAACACAGGCACTCTGAGTTGGATGGCGTATGTGACGCATGATCAATTCACCGTGCTTTCCCACGCTCCGGAGCAAACGTGTGCGGATTCGGTGTGGTGGAAAATCTTCCTCGGTCCACTCGCTGGGCCCACACCCCAGTGAAACGGAAAGAATATACACGTTGGTGGGGTGCTTCCGATGTTCCAAATGAATATGGATTCGGCTTGTCATTCGCAGCCTGAGTCACTCGGAACCGCCCGCGATCACAATCACCACCCGTATCTGGAAATTTTTGCCCAAATGCGCTGGCTCAGTTCTTGGACGATCGGCTTCCGACGGGAAGTGCTGTGACGGATGAATGTACCTGGGCGCAAAAGTCGCCGCCGCACGAATACCTCGAGGCATAAATCTTCGCCGTTAGGTACTTTGGCCGTACTGCGCCTTAGCACGAGCCATTCAGAGATCATTCTCATAATCTTGTGTGTGGCTGTGTTTTTTGCCAGTCCCGAACTGTTCAACCGTTGAGATTTAGTACGAGCCGTTCAGAGGTCATCAATCATTCTCATAATTTCGTGTATGGGTTGTTGGGTGACCAGCACACCGCATCTCTGAACAGCTTGCCACTGGTGCTCAGAACCTGGCTGCAATGACACAAGTGGCCCTTGAGCATAACATAGGTTCAATCCTCGGCTGGACCAACCGGTAAGATTTCGTCTGAGTTCTAAAACTGATCATGAACCAAAGCCCACCGTGAGAAAGCAATTGGTCCCGAAATTATGCATGGCAGGCATTCGTGGCCACATAGGCGCCGGTGTGGATGAGGGTTTTATGCACGGAACTTTGGACAGGCCACGTCACATCAACGAGGTTGGCTGGATTAGATCGCACATTGGTCAATTGTTCAGATCAGGCTCGTCTCGCTTACGTGTGAAAGCGATTGAAGGTTTGCATTGCCGCGGTGTCTTCTTTCCGAAGGGGTAGGCGGAATCAGAGGGGTTTGGGATACGCTTACGGAACCGTAGGTATCATGGTTGTTATACATATATAAGAGGGAACTGCAAGGCCAGGTCTTGAGCATTCAACGAGAATCCGACATGTACGAGCCTGTCCTTGATGCACCATTTAACATAAATTTCGTTCCCGAGGCAGCAGATATTCCTGCCTTTCCGCCCATCTCCATTGCCGGGAGCCAGGCAAATCCATCACAGACCTACGCAGTGATCCCCAGCGAGGGGTCTGATGTTGTCTGGTTTGTTCCTTCACACGTTGGGGGACTAGTCGCAACCGGTAGGGGTTGACGTTCACCAACACTGTCCTGTTGACTCCCCCGTCAGGCAACGTGCATGAATCCTCTCACGCCTCGGAGGGCATGCCTCCACACGAAGTGGGAGGCTTTCCTGCTGTGCCAGCACCCACCTGTGGACTTGCTGGTGGCTTGCATTGCACCCTGCCGCTCGGTGGTTCAGCCAAGTCCATTGGGTTTCACCTTCGTATGCACGGTCATAGGCACCCGCAGCGACAGGCTGTCCAATGCCCGTGGGTGGGGTGTTCCGATATCCTGCGGTGGATGAATATTCCAAGACACATCCAGTCCATCCATCTAGGTGTCCGATTCAGGTGTCTCAATTGTGGCAAGGCATACACCCGGCCCAGAGGTTTAGCAATGCATACTGCATTGCTGGAATGTTACGGTCAGTATCTGTTCTGAATTGAGAGAACGTACTCATCATTGAATATTCTTTAGGCACTACCCACGCGGGACAGTAGAAGACAGAGGGAAACCAACCCACACGATGCTTGGACTGGATATTTTTCTCTGTTTTCTGTTGTCATTATGTGTGCACTGAGATGAATTGTTGGTCCTCAATCCTTACTGCATTGTACCCGATGATAGTACAGCTGGAGTGCTCGTATACTCACTGGCATGCTGATGACTCGATCGAAATCTTGAGAGTTAGCGGATAACGATCGCCATAAACGACTGCACACGGAAATAAGTCAAAACGTCGTCGTCGCCACGTAATTTTGCACCCACCTCACCTTTGAGGGGCTTGTCACGGAAAAAAAAAGTAGAATGGATAACAGGCCCGGGGGGTACCATGATCTCTGTACCATAGCTGGTTATCGCCACATCACGTACATGTCGTATAGAACACGAGTTGGACTCTTCCCACTTGCAGGCATCCCAGGATTCAAATATTCAGTTGCACTCCTAGCTTATCAGTGCGACAACCACGGGTGATTACCTTTGCACTGAACAATCATGGATCAGCGGCTTCAAGCCGATACCGCGTTGTCTGGCGGTTCTGTAATTTCACGTTACAACTGTGATTTGTTGGGTGCGGCCGGGTCATTGCAGTAAAGATCGAGTGCGTTGGGTACATAGTATCTATGGCGGAATATCTGCACATTTATTACATCGCAGATTTTTTACTCCATCGCCCCGCAAATTCCCACCCATCGTGAAATTTCGACTCGGCATCACGAGATTTCAACCCATCGCACCAAAAATGTTGCACTGTTGCGCAGCGCTAAAAAGGTACCGCAGTTTTTTTTGGTCTTCGATGTAGATACGACGTCTAGTATCTACATAAACATGTATTCTATTAGTAATTAGTGATGTACCATCACAAAAATAGCAGAAACATAACATGCCCATACAAAGTATATTGTATTCGGCTGACCTAAGTAAGGCAACATGACATCATATTTCTCTTCAACTCGAGCGAGTCGCCGCCCATTCTAACAGCCCCCTTGTGTCTTTTTGCATTATTCACCCATACTGTAGATGATGACATCCATGTAGTACTCATATATGTATACATATTGTGTCCAGTGCGATTGCGAACTTTTCAATTATCGCCGAGTGGTGCTTAAGTCAGCTACGGTTTCTATCCACGCAATCCCGTCTTTTTCGACACTCCATCTTTCAACCGTCATCAAAACATGACTCCGAGTCGATGCCACAAGGCCAACAAGCTCCCATACATCATCCAGGCATCCGACAATGTCCTCCTCCTCGAGGTCAACAATCTCTCGACTGGCTGGCCAATGTACGTCATCAATTTTACACCTGAACAGCCCGGTCCTGTCGTACGTTCTGATTCGTTAAATCTCAATTCGATACTAACACTTTCAATCTAGAAAATCGTTCTACGTCTTAAAGATGCCTCGGAAGAGGTATACGTTGAAAAATCTGACGATGAAGACCCAGATCTTGTATCTGAGGACCGAAAGGCCGCTAGTGTCATGGTTAACACCCGAAAGTAAGTCAAAAATCAGTTATGATCGGCGCATTTATCGAGCTTTCTCTAACTAGGAAGCCATATGACACCGAGAACATCAAGACAAGCTCGGTCAAAGCAATTCCGGTTGTCCTTGGAGGTACGGAGGAGGACCCCATCTCACTCAAATGGAAGGTCATTGAAGACTCGGACAACGATGACGACACATCCTTCCAGTGGCCTCCACTTCGTACCAAACGTCAGATTGCTCCTCATACATCCGTCCGTTCGCTTCGTACTATCAAGACTTTTCCCGCTTTTCTCAAACCGGTCGGAAACTGATAGATATTCATAGAATCCGAGACAGACTCAGAATATTTTGTAACTTGCACCACTGTTGAACAGAGACGATAGGTTCGTGTATTAACATAATATCCGTTACCCAAGTCAGAGTGCACCATAGCCTTCAAAACCGTAAATATCATCCTCGTCCTCCTCTTCCTTAGAGTCCAAGCCGTCGTCACACTCATCAATATCTCCCTCCTGGTCTGCGTCGCTTTCATCGTTGTTCCCATTTTCCATCATTCCTTCCCAATCTAACTGTTCATTGTCTTCCCATTCCCCTTGTTCATCCCCCTCGACCCCTACATTATTTCCATCTGCTTCGCTGTCTGACCTGGCTATCGCCATGTCATCGTCATCCGAGACGTCTCTGCCGGTACCCCAATCGCGTTGCAGAAACTCATTCCAATCCCATGTCGCTTTGTGCCCGATCCCACCACCTTGGAGACACATAAACATGTCACGGTCCACAAACCTAAGGGGTGAAGTCAGTCGTAGACTCGCAGAATCATTAGAATTACTTACGTGTTAACATAGTAGTAATTCCAATTGTATCCATCTGATGCACCATCCTGTTTGCGACGAGCTTTTGAAGGACCGAGCAGTTCGTCTGTTGTGCCAAATGTGAATGCTGGGATAAGATGTACCCCTCGGACAACGCTTTTGGGGTTGATGAAACCAAATGCCTCCAGCGAGCTGTCGTGTTCAAAGAATTGGAGTTGATGCAGCCGTTTCTCGTACCATCCCGATGGGTAATTCATGTCGCGTCCAAACCACCGAACGAAAAGGACATTCATGCGAGTCAGTTGTGAGAAAGGTGAGTAAATGTTCTCCCGTACTTGCACAAAGACGTGGAAAATGTGAATAACACGAGCGTACCAATACGGGTGGCTTCTCTCGTCCTCGTGGGATAAGACCATGATGTCCGAGCGACTGAGTGGATTGATGCAGTCTTGCTCACGTCGTAAGTCATAGGTGGTATAGTTCACAGATAATGTGCTGTGGAAATGAATGCG
>JBBPRV010000701.1:0-15784 GCA_038093235.1 Boletus harrisonii
CCGTCAAACGCGATCCTGCACCCTCCCCCACAACCCAGCACTCCTCCCCCGCAACACAGGCCCCCCCTCCGCGGCGTGAAGGCTCCAACCTTGTCATCGCCTGTCGCCAATGGTAAGCATCCCCGTCCGCTTCTCGCAGAGTTGTTCACCTGCTTTCGAAGCCGCGCCAGGAAGATCCGTTGTGACTCAACTCGCCCGATATGCCATAACTGCGTCCGCCGATCGAACGAGTGCCAGTACGATGCTGTCCCAAAGCGAAGAGGCCCCGATAAGCGTCCCGGCACCCGTCAGCGTTCCTGCAAGAAGCGTCCGGCCGACGGTTCGGCTCCGCCAATGCCTCCTTCCAAAAGGAAGAGAACATCCACCCGCGTTCCAGATCCCCAGGAAGGTCCCGAGGATCGTAGACCCCTCGATCCGCCCGCCCTCAGAACCTCCGATATCGAACAAGACGGCCACATCCGCTTGAACCAACCTTCCCTCTCCCCCCAGGAATCCAAACTTTCCTCCTCCGCCATCTCCAGGGGCTTGTCGTCCGCCGATGGTTACTCCACCGTATGTTCCATTCAGCTTTTCCATCCGGCTTACACAATACCCTTGCAGCAGCATCCCGACCGTCATATCGTCGACAAGCTCCGGATACCTTCCACCCCTTTGGTCCAGTACAACCGGAAGGAGTGGTGGGATAACCTTGTCAGCAGCTACTCCCCCACCCGCGACCAATCGTACGTAACTCTTGTTCCATCGGAACGTCTCTCTCAACTCGTTGGCTCTCTAGCCTCAAGGACATCGCTTCTGACTTGTCTAGCCTGTGCGTCCTGTGTGCATTCTCTCCATCCTTTCCTGACCCTTTTCCCAGATTTACGACCACTGGCTACTGGCTTTCCTTTGTCAATGTCCCTGACTTTATGCGAAGTTTGTACAACCCTGAAGACCGGTCGTTGATGCAACCCTCGCTCGTCTTTGCCGGGTTAGCTCTCGCCACCCTCATGAAATCGAGCGAGATGGAGCTGGGCACTCAAGGCCGAACACGTGCAGCTTGGCTCCGGGACCAAGCCCAAGCTTCTCTCGAGGCGTCCTGGAATGCACAATGGATCGACATGACCCTTGCGAAAGCCGCACTTGTGCGTGCCCATTCTCTACCTCGCAACCCCTTGTCCTCACATTACTTGACAGATCCTCGCCGTCTTTGAATCTTCCGCGCATCATCTTTACACACCGGAACGCGAGAGACAGTCCCTCATCCTTTTGGATCACATCGTCCGAGCCCTTGGCTTGACGTTTTTGGATAACAACGAACCCGAAGTATCCGCGTTCACTCCCAACACCGTCCCGGTCGCCCACAAGAGATCATATGATGGCATGTCCAAGGATGCCCTTCGCTCCCCGCGTTCCTCTTTGCGGAAATGCGCATGCATCCCTGTCCCGCCTAACGCGTCAATTGTCACTGATCATTTCTCTTCCTCTTGGTCGTACGCTCCACCCTGGGACCCCGCGTGGACCCCCGAGGAGATGCACAAAGAGTCTTGCCGAAGGTTGTGCTGGAGCGCGCTCAACCTCGTGGCCAGCTATACGTCGCACTGTATTGCTTTTCGGAAGGAGCCAACGGATCTATACCTCACGGACCCTGCCAATGTGTGTTTATTGTCTCTTTTATATCGGATGTGGAGTTCATTTCCATTGGATTAATGACCCCTTTGTTTAGTTCCGGTTACTATTCCCGGGTGAGGTATCCGAGCGTGGCTCCACCGAACACAAGATGCAATCACCAAAGGACTCGATATGGGCCCTTTATTGCCGCAGCATGCTCCTCTGGAATTTCTGCACGACTCGCCTTAGAAAGAACACCTACTCGAGGGAAAATACGTCCGAGTTGGCCTTGGAATCTTGGCGGGAAACTCAAGAAATACAGAATGCGCTGGACTCTCACACGTGCAACCTCGATATAGCGCTGCTGTACATGTGTCGAGAGTACGTGTACAAGTGCGTGCCCTTTTTTCTTCCTCGTTAGGGTTGCTCTGACAGCATGCTGGTGTCGGCTTATCCCCAAATAGTACACAGATGATGCTCACCTCCATTCTGCAGACGTAAGTGACGTCCTCCAGGTTATTCAACACCTGTGCCAGTCTGATCCCATTCTGTGTAGTCTGCATGGTCGGGAAGCCGGAAACCTGCCATCGTTCAACCGTAAGCACACTGAGCAATGGCGTGAGTTTGCAACTGTCATTTCCGATCTATTAGCTGGTTAATTCCGGTGTAGTATACCACCAGAGTCATTTCGTCAGGAGAGTCCGGATGTCGATTGACCGCCTTGGCGAGTCGGACGGTGACTTGTTTACGAGGAGGCCATTCCAAGTGACATGGTTTGCCAGCCAAGAGTCTATGTGGGTGCCCTCTTACAGTGCTGCAGAGTGTTCGTCTGACTGGATTTGGAAACAGATGCCTTTCCCTGTGGGAGAATGACAATACGTTGATTGACGCGTTGGAAGTTGCCAAAGACATCATTGTTCCTCTGGATGTGCTGAACACGTTATGGCCTTGCCCAAGTAAGTGCATGCTTCTCCATCAATGGTCGGAGCCGAGACGAAGTCTGATCGTGTTCAGTGCTGCAAAGCAAGTGCGACGAGTTACGAAAGCGGGTTACGGATGCCTGTCACTGTACGAATATTAACCCCCCCCTTCCGCCCAACTGTTCCCTTCCCCTGCATATCAGAGGGGGGTGAGCCTTATGCCACCGGTTTGAATACCCTATACCCTCACTCGTTTGTGTCTGCAAGTATACATCACCAGCTATGTTCATAAGTGCGTTCCATGTAGCCTTTGATTTGGTACCGTACACCTTGACCTTCAGATTCTCGATTCATTTACCTACACATGCTTACTGTTTTCGCGTACCACCGTTGTTCGCATAATCTTTTCTTTGCTTCCTTCGTTTTCGTCCCTGCCAATCTTTTCCCCTTTCCATGATTCGAGAAATTCCTATTCGACATTGTATTGTAACATGCGTCGTACACATACGGATACCCTCGTCTGAAATTCGACACCGTTCACGGAATCAAAACTCTCGATCGGTGTCGAGTTGATAGGGGCGAGATTTATGACCACGGCGTCGACGATCAGGTCCGGTCCGGGATCGAAGATCAGATCGAGCTATTTTCCCGAGGTGCACGCTTCACGGAGGATGTTGGGTGGTTAGCGACAAAGTTTAAGCAAGGGCGGGCCCTGAGAAGCCTAAAGGCTCCTTGACGTGTCTGGATCCACCATGGATCGGGCGCACCGAGGAGATTAGTGTGTATATTGGCCTCGTGTACTAGTCAGGGACCCGCGAAGGAGAAGAGAGGGAAAAGGAAGACGTGCGTGAGAGAGGGGGCTGATGTGGCGGCGGCGCCGGGGAGGAGTGCACGGCGGGGCCTGCTCGATGAACGGCGCGGCACTTTCCGTACTCGCGTCTAATTTCTGTCTGCGAACGAAAAAGCGCATGTTATCGCACCTGATCTTCGTGCTCGCGCTCGCCGGCCTCCCCGTGCTCTACCTCTTTTATCGTCGTCCCCTCTCCCGTCCTGCACCTGATCCACCGCCCACCACACAGACTGTGACAGACAACCAGGACTCGCTCAAGACGATCATGCAAGCGCCCAGAGACGACCTCGATCCACCCAAGAACGACCCGTTCTTGCAACGCGAACTCGCCCAGTATGACGGCTCTGACGACACCAAACCGATCTACGTCTCGATCAAAGGTCAGTGCGTCTCATACGTATTCGCGCACGCCCTGACCGCTGCAACGCACAGGCGACGTATTTGACGTCACCCGAAAGCGCGACGTGTATGGCAAAGGCGGCTCGTACAATATCTTTGCGGGCAAGGACGGCTCCAAGGGTCTCGGTCTGTCGAGCCTCGAGCCCGTGGACGCTGTACCCGACTATAGCACCCTCCCCGAGAACGAGAGAAAGGTCCTCGACGACTGGCACTCGTTTTTCTCGTACGTCCGTGTTTCGGTTTCGTGTCTCCGTGCCCATACCGCGCTCTCTCCAGGAAACGATACAACATCGTGGGGCGTGTCTCGGACATGCCAGAGGCGGTCAAACGAGAGTCGAACGCACCCTTGTAACACCACAGTGACGATTCTGTCCTACTTGTGACCCACATTCTATCCTATTCCATCCCGTCTATGCACATTTTAAAACGCATGTCTCTACTTGTCTTGTCTAGCTATTTAACCCCCCTCCCAAAGTCGTATACTCCACAGGCGCTGTCCTTGGAAGCGCTCGTGCTGCGCATGATGCGGGCGCAGCGGTTCTTTCCGACCGCTTTAAAATCGGCTCTCCGTCCACCGCGCCATATGGAGACTTGGCATGACATATATCGTTTGATTCAACTGGCTGTCCAGAGCGTTGGCAGCACCGCTGTTCCGTTGCGATCCGTACGAGGTCCCCTTGTCAGTGCATCGGATCAGTCATCAACTGGTCATTCCATACTTATGTACATACATCGTCGGAACGAGCGCTCGATGCATAAAAAGCGGTGGAGCCCCATCCAAGATTATACCCTCCTCAAAGAGCAAAGCATAAGTAATAAAAAAAAGAGAGACGAACGACGATGCGAGGGAAACCGCTCGTCATTACAGCGGATCGTAAAAAGCGGGTATACTAGGCTTTCACGCTACCCCCGTGAAGATAGAACAAAAACGGCGAATGAGACGCGAAATGAAAGTGAAATTAGAAACGAGATAAAGACAGCAACCCACGTGCACAGCCCGAAGCGGACACTGCGAACAAGTTCAACAGGACCCAAAGTGGAGGCTGTGAAAAAGGAAAGGGAGATATAGTCAAGATGGTGAGTGAAAGTATGATGCGATGAAGGCCATGAACTTAGTGACTACATGACGAATGATGAGATATACGATGCAAGGAAGGGGCGAGTCCAGCAGAACGGGAATAGAAGGCAGAGCCTTGATCACAGGAGACCGCATTCCCGTAGGTGGATTTGCAGCAGAATGTCCTGAATAGCACTCAGGACGACTGGTTGGCAATAAATCAGCATCGGTCCTGCGTTGAACAATGCTGAACCTTACATTTGATCTGCTGGGTGTCCGTTGCACAAGTATAGTGTGCGTATATCTGCTTTGTTGCGGCGTTTTGGTTGAGCGCCACGAAACGGTGTAGCAAATAGTCGCATGCAGCGTCATAGTTATCATCACCGGTATAGTCTGGGAAATAATCGCCAAGGGGTGAATTCGGGAGCTTCTCGGCGAACAAGTCGATCTTGTTCAGGAACAAAATCTACACCAGAGAACGAGATCAAGTAATCATGATTGCATAGTACGGAAATACTCACAATAGATGTCTTGACAAACCACCGAGAGTTACATATCGAATCAAAGAGCGTCAATGCTTCTTGCATCCGATTCTACGAGGGATTCAGTTTCCAAGAACGAAAAACGAACAAAAAAAAAACTGTACGTACCACACTTTCATCCTCGTAAAGCATTTGATCATACTCGCTTAGACTGACTAGGAAGACAAGGGCGGTGACATTTTCGAAGCAGTGAATCCATTTCTTCCGTTCGCTTCGCTGACCACCGACGTCGAATAATTTGTAAGTTAGCTCCCCCACCTTGAAGGTGGTTTCCGTGATGCCAGTGGTTTTCACTCGACTTCGCAGGATATCCTGGTCAGTTGGAAGGTATCCGGGTGCTGACATGCGGTCAATTGAATTGAAATAGTAGACCGCCGAGTCGTTGAGTTGGAATTCGCGAGACCTGCGGACTGCTTCCTTGACCCCTCCGTCCCGCCATAGACCCCGGACGGCATCCACGACATCTCGTGGGAGGACATCGCCCTCGATTTGTATCGGAAGAGCAAGAACGACCGCTCTTCGAGCGTCGTTTTGGGGTGACAGGGTGATATCAAGCTGAGGCATCGCTTCAAGAATGGCGCTGGACATTCGGGGTGTTACAACGAGCAGCAAGGGGGAAAAGCCGGGCATACCGCATTGACTGGATCGTGTTGGAGTATATGATTTCCTTGTACGAGTCACGCTCCTGGTCATTGTAACCACCATGATGGATGAGCTTCATCTGCTTTAGCACCGTCGACTGCAGGTCGGGGTCAAGTCGGTGAGTGGAGCACGTCGTAACCATGGACGAGAACGAACCTTTCCAGACTCTCCCGCTCCGAGAAGCAACATTTTGATCTCGTTCTTTGCCAACATTCGGTCCTTTTTGAGCTGGTTTTCAATCTCGTCATTGCCTGTCGAGTGAGAAACGGTGAAAGAGTGCCATGATGGTGGGAAGAGAGTACGCACGGGCCTTTGCCTCGTTATCGATGCCAGTGGACTGAACACAACCCATGTCGAGGGGCGGACTGGTATGGGGGGACGAAGAGGGAAATGAAAAGGGCGAAGGTCGAACAAGAAGGGGAGGAGATGAAACGAAAAGTGGGAAGGAGCGGAGGATTGAGCAATAATTAGCAGAGATGGGAATTCGGGAGCGAGCACGTTAGCAACTCGAAAAAAACACTTGTCACAAAATTATTCACACCTCGGCAACATCGGCATCTTCTTATCTTGCCATTTTCGGACATTCCGCAAACCCCGCACACCCCACCCTGTCCGTCCCCGCCCCCCGTAGTCGTCGCATCTCCATCCAGCCGAGGCTCGCCTCGTTCAGCTCACCACCAACCGAGTGAGAATCCAAATCGCCAACACCGCCCTGTTGCGGCGTCCATTGCACGGCTTTGTCGCTTGCATGGTAACGCTGAATTTGTCGACCCGTCAGCAACTCTATCAATGGCGCACGTCAAACCGTATCACATGTGACCAGCCCGCATGCGGCAAAAAGAATGCACGACGCCAGCAGGATTCGAACCTGCGCACTCAAAGAGTAACAGATGTTCGAGGTTCGAATCTGTCGCCGTAACCACTTGGCTATAGCGCCATCCAATTGCTGCGTTTCATGTGTTCACGTCACCGTGTTCTCGACCGGTGGTCTGGACAAAGGGTCGTGAGTGCGGTGCGAGCGTACAATGCATTTCAAAAATTTATGGCTCGGTTAGCACAATGAAATGCGGTGCGTTCGGATCTGTCGTCCGGAAGCAACGATTGCACTAACCGAAATCGGACCCGTGACATCCTCGCACGTGCCCTGCGTCTGCAGCTCGTCTTTCGACTTGCAGAATGTCAACCGTAGATCCACAAAATGCCTTGGGTCTGCTCGACCTGCCCACCAATGACCCGCCGCCTCCCTATCCTTCTCCAGAACGGCGCTCAAGAACACTTCGCACCCCGCGCAGACATCCCCTGCGTGCAACAGCCCCCATCTCGACACGAAGTACGCTGTCGTCGCTAGATGCTGACGCTTTGGCAGAACAAGCCGTCTCTCCAAATATCCACCCGCATTTCTTCCCCAGTGAATCCACGCCCTTGCTTCACCCCGCCCCAAGGCAACATCGCACCGACTCACATGCCAGCACAGTCGTTTCTTCAGGTTCCTTCACCCAAACCGTCCTTTCGTTCTGCCGTGACTCTGAGAGCGAGCCCGATGTCGATATCTTTGAGGCGTTGAGGAATGGGCACCAAGACCCACTTGGTCAGGACGGGCATGCTCACAATGCAGGACGCTGGTCCCGCCACAAACGTGCGTGGGCGACGTACTTCCGTCCAATGGGCCGCAAGGCCTACCACGCCGCAGTCTTCCACTTGATGGTGATCAATTTTCCCTATGCGTTGATTGCGTGGGTATATTTGTTCGTCTTTACATTGGTAAGTGTTCAATTTCTTGGCGGTGGCGGCTTCCGGTGTTGAGCGGTATGTGCTGGTGGCTGACAGCGTGTTCTAGACCGGCACAACACTTCTCATCACGTTGCCCCTTGGAGCCTTGCTGTGCTTCCTTGATCTTCTTGGGGCCAGGGCATTTGCCAGAGGCGAGGTCTGCCTTTCTTCCCTCCTCTCATTAGACTTCCCCCTTATCTATGTATTTTCAGCTTGCATTACAAACAAAGTTTCATGGCCCACTAGCCTATCCTCCGCCATATCCCCCCAGACCAATATTCCGGCGTACACGCCTTCCCGAGCTTTCCGCGGCCGAGACAGGTACGTCAGATGTGCAATATGAAACCTCGTTTTACAAGAACGCCTACGCCATGGTGGGTCCATCGACCGTCTCCTTGCCGTTGATGCTTACTTGGTCCCCACTGCCAGTTCACGGATGCGACGACGTACCAAGCGCTGTTCTACTTTCTCGTGATCAAGCCCAGTATCACTCTTTGCATATCGATAGCGCTGATGCTGTTGGTTCCTGTGTCGTATGTGTTCATTCTGCCCGCTCCCCTGGTACTTCGGGTGGTCCGTAGGCTGGGGATATGGCAGGCGAATGTTGCTGTGGAGGGACTATACTACCAGGTCACATAGCCCTGTAACTGTAATATGTAGTGGATATGAGTGAAGAGTGTAATTCGCTTGCGACCCTGTGGCGTGGTTGCAGGGGAGCGGACGGCGTTTATGAACCCACGACTTGTGCTTACGCGTCTTGACTTGCTTCCACCTCGTCCAAGACTTGACATAGCCGCAGCACGGAACCGTGGTTGACCGAGTCAGTGGACGTCTAGAACTTCTAGACACTAGTTATAGCCTTGCCTTGCTCCATACACAGCTTGTCTAGAGACCCTACATCGCTTCACGCACCCATTCATACCTTGCACTCACACTCCCACCACGTCCCCTTCACTCCCACTTTTTCCAGTCTCCGTCGCAGCATTGGATTGTACGCTGTCGCAAACACACCCTCACCGTCATGGACGCTCTCAAGTCACTCGTTCAGCCTCTCGTCGGCGGCGCAGGCGGCTCTTCGGTCATTGACGGCGTAAAGCTCGTCGTCTTGGGAGGCACTGTCGAAACTGCACGCAGGGTATCTAGCTCTGCATGGTATGTATCCAGGTGAAATTCCTTCGTCCTCACACTGACCCCTCATCCCCGTCGTAGGTCTCACTTTGTCAACTGTAAGCGCCGTCCTATGTATGACTCACTCGGCTGACGACTGCTATGTAGCCTTTTTCCTCACTGCTCATTTCTCTGAGGAAGACTACCCTTACGACTGGCTCATGCTGTGGCTCTCTCGTCGTCCAGAGTGGCAACGCTCTAGGGAGTTCGAGACGACCACGCGAACGACGACGCCTGGCTTCTCAGGCACCCAGACCGCCGACAACTCGTTTGGCGACGAGGAAGAGGAAGGTGACGAGGATGCCCCGCCTGGCAAAGTCAAGACACGGGTTGTCTTCCAACCCACGCCAGACACGACGCACACCATCTATTACAGGGGTCACTGGCTCAGGGTGCGTCGCAGCAAGAAGACGGACGGCAGCGGCTGTGAGGTCTTGTCAATAAGGTACTCGTTTTATTTTTCTTATCTCAACTTGTGCCAACTGACACGGCCCTCACACAGCGTCGTGGCTCGTAGCAATACCATCCTCAAGCAGCTCGTCCTCCAGGCAAAGAAGGAGTACGAGGCAGAGGCCATCCACCGCATTCAGATCTACTTTGCAGATTCGCATGGTAGTTGGCGCTGGACAGATTCCCGTCACAAGCGTCCCATGTCGTCCATCGTCTTGAATCCAGGTGTCAAGGAGATGCTTCTCAATGATGCTCGTGACTTCCTCAAGTCCGAGAAGGCATGTCATCTCTCGCTTCTTATCCCCTAATGCGCAGCTTACTTAATGACTCTAGTGGTACGCCGACCGTGGCATCCCATTCCGTCGTGGCTACCTCCTTCACGGCGTCCCAGGATCCGGGAAGAGCTCTCTCATCCATGCAATAGCGGGAGAGTTGATGCTTGACATCTATACCTTGTCCCTGTCCTCTTCGTGGATCAGTGACAGCACCCTGACCACGCTCATGGGCCGTGTACCCGCTCGCTGCATCGTCCTTCTCGAGGACTTGGACGCCGCGTTCACTCGCAGTGTCACCCGCGACAAAAGCTCTAACGGAACTCCTGATTCGGGCAACAGCAACGGGGAGGAGGCCACTGTTCCAGATCAGCCCTCGACGTCGAGCGGTCGCCACAGACGCCACAAGGACCACATCTCGGATGTAAATACACTCAGTTTGAGTGGTCTTCTCAACGCCTTGGATGGCGTTGCCGCTGCGGAGGGCCGCATCCTCTTCGCGTGAGTCTCAGCCACCTGCTTTGTTGGCACCCAGCTGACAACAATTACAGCACTACCAATCACTTGGAGCGTCTGGACCCTGCACTTTCACGTCCTGGTCGTATGGACGTTTGGATCGAGTTCAAGAACGCTTCCAAATGGCAGGCAGAAGCTCTTTTCCGTAACTTCTTTCCGTCGACCGACAAGGATGAAGAACCCATAGAGGGTGACCTGGAAGGCATTGAGCTTCCCTCGACGCCAGCACCTCGCTCGCCGTCATCTCATTCCTCCACTTTGTGGTCCATGTCGCCTTCATTCGCTTCGTCGACCTCGTCCCTGGCGTCCTCGTGCAGGAACTCGCAATCTCCGCCCGAATCCGTCGCCGGCTTTGATGGATTCGGCGCGAAGAACCAGGCATATCTCCCACCTCCTGTTGAAGAGCACATTGTTGCTTGCCAACACTCTGCCAAACCCTTGGACGGTGTCAAGCTTGCCCAACTGGCCAAGAAGTTTGCAGATTCGATCCCTGACGACGAGTTCAGCGTTGCGGCGCTGCAAGGATGTGAGTTTGATTTCAATTGTGACCTTTGGGCAGGGAGATCTCTCTTGTTTGGGCGTGTGCTGGTGCGTTGGTGGGGGTAAAATCTTTGCTGACATAACGTTTCTCCTTTTTGCAAATCGTAGACTTGCTACGAAACAAGTCGCAACCTGAAGCCGCAGCGGAAGGGGTGCCCGCCTGGGTTGTCAGCGAGAGGGAAATGAGGGAACGTCTGAAGAAGGAAAAGGAAGCACGGGAACTCAAGGAGAAGTTGGAAGTGAGTGCTCGGCGCAAATCTCCGTTTGCCGACCTTTCCATCATATCACTTGAATCTCCGAGATTGTGACGCTGATTGTTTTCGTGTATAGCGCGAGAAAAGGAGGAAGGAGTTCATCGAGAAGGAGAAAGAGAAGGCCGAACTCGAGAAAAAGGAACTCGAGTTGACCAAGCTCCGTCAACAGCTTCAGGAACAAGAGAACAGAAGCAGGAGCGAGTTGGATAAGAGTGAAGACGAATCTGGTTCTGTTCCCGGCGCCGAGGTCCCCAAGGACGATGATAAGAGCGATAGCAATATGGACGAGGACAGCGATGAGGAGAACGTTCCACCTCCTTCGACCCCTCCCGAAACAGCTTGGATCAATGTCCCGGAAGGATCCAGTTGACTATCTGCGACCCCCGCTGCTGATGAGATGGACATCCCCGATTCTCAAGTTCCTATTATAGAGCGCACAGCAACGATTCGTGAGGATGACCTTGATTCCACAGCGACGGACATCCAAGACCATACCCCCGCCGCTCAAGTCGTGACCGATCGTCAGCTTCAAGTGGTGGCGTCGAGTGCTCTTATACTCCGCCACGCTGGCGGTTTCGCCATGGTGTATTCTATGCTGCATTTCTATTTCTTCCATTTGTATACACTGCTCTTACAGTTCAATGTCGCTGGGCGGCGCAAGCAGACTTAGTGTGCTCCTGCACGGGTCTTCTGCGTCTGCTCTTCAAGAGTCGACACAAATTACTTCTTCATCCCACCCATCCCATCCCCGCATATGCTAACGTTGTATATATCCAGGCTTTTCTGATCGTTGTGTACTTGCTTTTCTTTACAACCCATCGACCTTCTTGACTCGCATCTAATCCACTGCCGTGTCATTACCTCATTAAATTGACAAAATCACAAGTTGGACCTTTTAGATCGGCTTTGCTGGCGGATGCGTCCGTGATCGCCGAGTTGTCGCGGCCTCGTGGACACGTTACTAAAATGTTGTACATGCATGATATGAGTATGCCTAAGATCGTGAGAGTACATGCTATCCGCTTCCTCATTTCGCCGTCCAATTGCCCAGACGCATGTCTTTTTAATACCCATCGACCTGTTTCGGGAGCCCAGACGGGAAATACTGCTTGAACAAGTCTGGATAGTGGCGTTCGGCGATGTCTGGGTGACTCCTAAACACGACACGCACGTCAGTGTCATCGCATCTGACGGTCCAAAACAGCTGCCGACACCGTGCAGCACACGGACTCACTTGATGCGGCCGATCAAGACGACCCTACCCGAAGGCTCGCGGTCGAATTCGGTAAAGTTGACGGCTGTTGCGACATGGCGTAGGATTCGAATAAGTAAAGGGGGGCACGGAAGCAAGTGTCACGTACAATCTGTCGTGGCGGGGTCACCTCTCAGTGCCTTGAGTTTCAGAATGTCTGCGGGGACTGTTTGTGCGTGCGTGCGTGATGAACGAGTCAGGGTTCGCGCATGGGAGAGGCACGTACAGTCGAGCACTTCGTCGGGGAGACGTGCGTTCAGGCTGATGCCTTGGAAAAAGGGTACAGAGTAGCGCGGCGTCGAGCCGATGGGGGGAGAGAGCACCCGGTGAGAGGTGGCGCGTGCGAGACCCTGCGTGACGAATTCGAGGGCTGTTGACGCGTGTCAGCGGAGGGCGGACCTGACTCCGAGTCACGGGGCTGAGGCGTCGTCACTTGCCCTTTCCAAAGTTCACCACAAAGGTTCCGGGAACGGGAGGTGCGTCGATCCATTCGCCGGAAAGGTTCTGGACTTGGAGGCCAGGATGGGGAGACGCTTGGAGGAGCTGCAACACGGATCAGGCTTGGGGCATTATCTGAGGGGTCGCGGAGATCGCTTACGAATGTGAGGAAGCCAGAGTCGTAGTGAGGACCGACGCCTTGGTCGGTGAGCGACCCGTCGTTGGCTGGGTACTTGACGACCTAGAAGCACGTCTCGGTACCGGGCGCGGTGGGAACCCCTGGTCCGCATCCAAATCTCACCTTTCCTCTGTGCTGCATCAGCTCATCTTTATCGTAGAATTTGTTAAACACGTCCGACGGGAGACCGAACGCTTCCGCGAGCAAACTGATGAAGCGATAGCTGAGCTGCTGCACGTGAGCAAGGTAGGTCTCCATGGTATGTCGGAATCCCGGTATAAGCCGTTCGTCGGGCCACTACGAACCGGACCGCCGAGTCGTCAACTCGGATCGTCAACCTCGTGGAGTGGTCACACACCTGGCAAGGTCCCCATAATCGCAAGTATTCCGGAGCGCCGGGTCTCCACTTGGTCTCGTGTGGGGTTGCGAAACTAAACAGTTCACTGTAATCTACCTTGCCTTTCGTGACCTCCGTGCCAAGTTTGGAATACCCGTAGAAATGAGGGGAGTTGGCCATGAGAATCTCGTTCTTTGCCTCTTGCGGGAGATCGAAGAGACGGGGGATATACCCGATAAGATCGTCAATGACTTGCTGTGGAACGGTGTGGTTCTTCAGGTAGAGAAAGCCGATATTGATGAGGGCATGTCTTAGCTGGTCGATGAACTCGGGCTTATGAGCCTCGCCGTTGGTGAGGGCAAAGTCGAGGACTGGGACGCTGGAGAAGTTGGCAGCCATGGAAATACTTTGATAGAGAGTGAGACGGCGGCAGAGAAGATATGCTCTGCCATCAGCTCATGGCTGGGATTCATCATGCCATCATCGGGAGGTAACGGGACCTCTGATTGTTCCCATCCCATGCCAGACAAAAAAGGCGAAGTTTGAATTTTACCTAGGCGCGGTGTCCGGACATGGGGTTGGGAGGGGTTCAGTGTCCGGACATAGGACGACAAGTTGGAATGGTCCTGCGGTGTACTAGGGTATGTAGGGCACAGACAAATGTCATCCTAGCGTTTTTTGGCTGTTTGCCATGGTTCGATTCAGTGCATTGCCGTGAAATCGTGCCATGAAATTTAGAAATATTAGGTCCTGACTGGGAAGACGATTTCTATGAATGTTATACATCCATGGCATACAATCGTAAGTACATGTTATCCGCCTCCTCATTTCGCCATCCAGGTGCCCAAGCACATGCCTCTTTAATACGCACTGACCTGTTTCGGGAGCCCAGACGGGAAATATTGCTTAAACAAGTCCGGATAGTGGCGCTCGGCGACGTCGGGGTGGCTCCTAAACACGATATGCACGTCAGCGTTGTACATCCGATGGTCCAAAACCGCTGCTGCCGACGTGCAGCGCATGGACTCACTTGACACGGCCGATCAAGTTGACTTTACCGGAAGGCTCGCGATCGAATTCGCTGAAGTTGACGGCTATTACGAAACGGGGGGGAGGATGGGGGTCAGACGCGTGCGCGCGCGGCGGGAGTGCGGGAGCTCGAAGAGAAGGGGGCACGGAAGCAAGTGTCACGTACAATCTGTCGTGGCGGGGTCACCTCTCAGATCCTTGAGCTTCAGAATATCTGTGGGGACTATTTGTTCGTGTGCGTGGTGAACGAGTCAGGGTTCACGCATGACACTGGACGGGAGGGGGACGTACAGTCGAGCACTTCGTCGGGGAGACGTGCGTTCAGGCTGATATTGTGGAAAAAAGGTACGGAGTAGCGGGGCGTCGAACCGATGGGGGGTAAGAGGGTCCGATGAGAGGTGGCGCGTGCGAGACCGCGGGTGACGAATTCGAGGGCTGTTGGCGAGTGTGTCAGCGGGGTCGACAACGGAGCTGAGACATCGTCACTTGCCCTTTCCAATGTTCACGACAAAGGTTCCTGGAATAGGAGGGGCGTCGATCCATTCGCCAGAAAGGTTCTGGACTTGGAGGCCAGGATGGGGAGAAGCTTGGAGGAGCTGCAACACGGATCAGGCCTAGAGCATTATCTGAGGGGCTGCGGAGATCTCTTACGAATGTGAGGAAACCAGCGTCGTAGTGAGCACCGACGCCTTGATCGGTGAGCGACCCGTCGTTGGCTGGGTACTTGACGACCTAGAAGCACGTCTCGGTACCGGGCGCGGTGGAAACCCCTCGTCCGCATCCAAATCTCACCTTTCCTCTGTGCTGCATCAGCTCATCTCTATCGTAGAATTTGTTAAGCGCATCCGACGGGAGACCGAACGCTTCCACGAGTAAACTAATGAAGCGATAGCCGAGTTGCTGCACGTGCGCAAAGTAAGTTTCGATGGTATCTCTGAATCCCGGTATGAGCCGTTCGTCAGGCCACTAGGAACCCGATCGGTCGTCAACTCGGACCGTCGACCTCTGAGGTGGTCACACACCTGGCAAGGTCCCCATAATCGCAAGTATTCCGGAGCGCCGGGTCTCCACTGGGTCTCGTGTGGGGTTGCGAAATCAAACTGTTCCCTGTAATCTGTCTTGTCTTTCGTGAGCTCCGCGCCAAGTTTTGAATACCCCAAGAAATGAGGGGAGTTTGCCATGAGAATCTTGTTCTTTGCCTCTTGCGGGAGATCGAAGAGGCCGGGGATATACCCGATGAGATCGTTAATGACTTGCTGTGGAACGGTGTGGTTCTTCAGGTAGAGAAAGCCGACATTGATGAGCGCATGTCTTAGTTGGTCGATGAAGTCGGGCTTATGAGCCTCGTCGTTGATAAGGGCAAAGTCGAGGACTGGGACGCTGGAGAAGTTGGCAGCCATAGAAACACTTTTATAGAGGGAAAGAGACGGCGGCAGAGAAGATATGCTGAACCGGTTAGCTCATGGCTGGGATTTATTATCGGGAATACCCGATTACGCAGGGGCAAGAAGGGTAATGATATCAGTGGGAAATGCTCACTGATAGGTTCTGGTTGATAACAAAGATAGTGTCTCTAGTGTGGAA
>JBBPRV010000702.1:0-15782 GCA_038093235.1 Boletus harrisonii
TTTATTTTATACACTAACATAATGACAGTCCAGGTTAGGGTTGTTGCAGGATATCAGCTTTAGCTGAAAATGTACAAACATGCGGACAGTTTTTTGAGCCACTGTACCTTGATTCTTGTTATTTCGCTTTCCTCCCTTTATTGATTCTCCCTTTGTGAACGACATGTCGTCTTTGCATCGGTCCTCAAAGACCCCTTGGCGCTTCTCCCCATTGAACAGAGTGCAGAGTTTCGGAATGACAGACAAGTCCTCACCACTGGCCTCATCCGTCTTTACCACAACTATGTACTCCTGTGGCAGACTCCATCTGGCAACAACTGCCAGTCTTGCCATTGAAGATGCCCATTGATGGAACCAGAGGCTTACCTGACAGCAGTATGAGGTCCTCCAGCTCCTTGTTGCCACAAACTTCTCCCAGTTCTTCCACCTCATCCCTAAGGAGATCATGCAGCACATCCTTGCTGCCATGGTTGGACTCTGTACCATTGAGCAACAAAGGAACCTCCTCCCTGCCACACCCCCTTCTTCCGAAGCCACCTCTCCCAAATCTACTCCAAACCTTGACTCCAGAGTTGCTACTGCAGCGACCTCGGAAGAGAGCCAGCCCCCTTCATTGCCAAGCCCCGTCCCCGTGCCATCCCCACTTCAGAGATGCAGATCCACTCCTGCCCCTGACATCGACTTCTCTCGGCTAGTCAACACCCTCAAATCCATATTCCAATCCATGCCCAGATCTTCCACCACATCTGTCCGAGGAATTGTGCTCCCTCGACATCACAATCGTGCAGCTGTCCACTGCTTCATATGTGGCAGCCCCAGCCACCTCCGTCCCAACTGCCTGATCTATTAGTGTCCCCACTGCTTGGTCCATGCCCCTGGACACATCCAATCCACCTGTTTAGTCTACCTCTCCAGGGTTAATGGCAGGGACACTGATGAAACCGACAGCGACAATGGAAGTAATGGATTCTGAGACAGTGTCTCAGACATACAACAGGGGTAATGTTACAGAAATCCCCTGGATAAATGAGGTTGAGGAACATGAGTTCAACTTGTGGGTCACTGCGTGGGAACCCGAGGACTCCACTTCTGATTTTGCCCATTTCTTTGATCTTCCTTCTGATTCTTTTGATCCTTAGGGATCCTTGTCTGACGGAGTTCCGTTCTTCTTCTGCTCTTCTTTTCCAACCAGAACTCCTTGATCCTTTTCATATGTCTTCCTTTTGTTCTGCTTCCTGTTCCTTTCCACAGTCCGCAGTTTCCCCTTGACCCCATTCTCCTTATAGATGTATCCCCTTCTAGAATGGCACTCTGCTGTTCCATTTCCCCTTTAGGACTCCTTATTCAGGGTCTGCTCATGGTATATAAACGCCCAATGTACTTGTAGATTCCCCAGTTAGTTCTTCGCAATACAAGTGTAGTATCTAGCCCAATCTGCTGGTAGTATGCGAACTACTTGTTGAGACCCTTCTCACAGTCTCTACACCTACCAAGCATTGTAGACTCTTCAGATTTCCTTGAAGTCAACATCGTCTTCAAGAACAAGACTTGCTACTTTTTCATTGTTCGTCACGTGACTCTCACCGATAAAGCTAGATTCTATGCTTAGTGTAACACCTTCTGCATCGCAGTCATCCATAAGTTCTGTTCCTGTTTTGAGAGTTTCAGAATGTCTCTAAACTGTTTAGGAATAGAACCTGATCTGACAGCCATGTTAAAAAGTTGTCTCATCCACTTGAAACTATACATTTGTTCAAGGTCACCATCTTCTTCATTAGTTGGAGTAGTGTCCATCACATTGGTTGGCTCCTCCTGGATAGTATCAAGACCTCTTGAGATATCACTCTCAATTTCAATTGCTGGTCTATCCCCATGTGCATGATCAAAAAGAATCCTGCGCACGGGAATGTGAGAGGATTGTCTCTGTTCAGCTACTGGTCTAAAAGTGGACCATTCATCCCTTATAGGATGATGCTGATGAGGTTGTGGTCTAAATTTAGGTAAAGTCTTGTCCGCTTGTTGATGGAGAGGTTGTTACAGAAATCCCCTGGATTACTGAGGACGAGGAACTAGAGTTCAACTTGTGGGTAACCATGTGGGAACCTGAGGACTCCAATTTTGATTCCTTCTTTAATGTTCCTTCTGATTCTCTTTAGTCTGACAGAGTTCTATTCTTTCCATTCTTCTATTACTGCCGAAACTCCTCCTTCCTCTTTCATATGTCTTTTTTCTTCCATTCTGTTCCTTTCCACATACTGCAGTCTGCAGTCTACAGTTTCTGATCCATTCCATTCTGTTCTCCTTATGAATGTATCCCCTTCTAGAATGGCACTCTGCTGTTCTGTTTCCCCTTTAGGATTTCTTATTCAGGGTCCACTCCCAGTATATAAATGCCCAGTGTACTTGTAGTTTCCCCAGTTAGTTCTACACAATTCAAGTGTAGTTTCTAGCCCAACCTGTTTAGTAGATTGCAATCTACTACACGAGACCCTTCTCATACAATAGTCTCTACGCCTACCAAGTGCAGTAGACTCATTGATACTAGCTTAGAGATTGTGGCCCCCCAGCTAATGAATACTTTACTCATTGTTCGTCATGAAGCTCTCACCAAATAAAGCTAGGTTCTACGCTTAGCATAACAGAGGTAACCAGATTCAAGGTAAAAGACCCAAAGGTTCTTGTCTCTCCTCTTCAGGGGACAAATCAGTAAGCATATACAGTAACACTTATGTTGATGGTGATCAGTAATAGAACTCCAATGACCTGTATTGGGTTGATCCTGTTTGGCTGCAGGTCATAATGGTAATGTATGGTGGATCAACTGAGGATTCTGGAGAGTCATAGAAAAGTGGTGATAGTGGCTCAGAGGGTTCCCAGGAAATCATGGATGGTGGTTGAGGTCCTGATGGATGCCCATCATCAACTGGACATGGTTGATCAGGTTGATGACCTAGTCCTAATGGTATAGGTACAAGAATATCTTGAGAGGGTTCTGGATCCCTTGGTTGAGTGTTATCCTTAGTAAGGTCATCTATTGGGTCTTCTTCAACTGGAATAGAGGCAGGTTTGTCTTCTTTGTCTCTGAGAGAATAAGGAAAGACTTTCTCATTGAAAATGGCATTAGTCAAGATGAACACATGTCTCCTCTCATTAGACCAAAAGCGATAGCCTTTAGTGTTAGATTCATACCCAATAAAAATCATCTCCTCAGAGTTGGGAGATAACTTATCTTGTCACTGTTCCAGAGATATAAAAACATACAGTATGCATGTGTTCCAAATACTTTAAAGTAGGAAACATCAGGTTTGTCTCCATTGAACCGTTCAATGGGTGTCTTCCATTCATGATGACACATCAGTTGTCAATTATAAGGATGGAGTGCAGTCTCAACAGCATCCTACCAAAAGGAACGCAGCAAACATGCATGTTGGTGAATAGCTTCTGCTTTCTCAAGCAAAGTTCAATTGAACCTCTCTGCATGACCATTCTGCTGAGGGGTATGAGGAACAGAGGTCTGGTGTGTGATGCCTCTGGACTAAAAAAATGTTTGTAGCATTCCAGCCATAAATTCCCCCCCTCAGTCTGAATGTACAGAGGTGAGCGTATGACCAGTAAAGGTTTCAGCCCAAGAAACCATTGATTGGAAGTGCTGTGAGACAGCATCCTTGGTGTGTAAGAATGCAACCACTACAAATCCTGAATAATCATCAATGAATGTAAGAATGTAACATGAACAAACTCAAGATTCAGTGGGCATCAGCCCAACAAGATCTGAGTGAACAAGTCCAAGAGAACAAGTAGCACATTTACCTGACAGTGGATATGAATGATTATGCATTTTCCCTAAGGCACAGCCTTTACAAGGAGAAGATAGTTCCGGTAAAGCAACAGTGGGCAAACCAGTAACATGAGAAGGAGCAGCATGAAGTGCATTCTTGGATGGATGTTCAAGATAATGGTGCCAAAGATTGTAAGAGTCTTCCTTAACAAGCAAGTTAATAGAACCATCCATTGAAGTAATCCTGGATGACTGAAACCAATGGAGATTATTGTTTGGAGATAAGGCTTTGGCCTGTATCACCAAACACTCATTTGTGTCCCAGATGTTGGATTCACAATTGTTGATCATACACTTATAGCCTTGACTAGTAAGTGTCAGTACAGACAAAAGTCTGTGTTCTGCATGCAGAGTATATCATACTTCTGAGAAAACTATAGGTTCTGCTCATGTATCTTTTGGCTGAATGATAATCTTATCTGGACCATGCATAGGAACTTTGTGTTCATTAGCAACAATGGCATAACAAATCTGGCTTCCTAGATGTGCAAAGTCATCTTTAAAAGGTGAAAGATGATCAGTGCAACCACTATCTATCATCCAGTGGTGTCAGGCAAATACTTTGTCAGAGTCTCCTCCTAGTGCAAAAGCACCATGATAACATTCAAGCCCATCGTATTCATTATCATATCCATGCAAGACATTGTTGTTGTAGTTTTGTAAGTGCTCTCATAAGTCTCATGGAGTTTCCATGGCTACTGCCACAGGCATAGATGGGAGAAGTGCCTGGATATGAGTCTTATTCAACATGTCAATATTGTCCAAATGAGAAGACAAGTTGGCAAGTCCTCCAAGAGAAAAAACAACCTTTTTCCTCTCCTTCTCTTTCTTCATCACCATTGATGTCCCAGATGTAGCATTAGCTCCTTCAGAACGGAAATTCCTTGAAGGAGCCACATTGAAAGGGCATTGAAGACAGCCCAGCTATATTCATTCCATTATCATCTTCATCCCAACCCACATGTGTGACAATGAAAGACAATTCTTCCATGTCATAATCTTTCTGCAGCTGTGAAAAGCTAGGGGGAAGAAAATATTCTTTAACACACTCTGGTTCTAATTCCACAACAACTTCATTAATGAAGGATACTTTGTTAGCTTTGCCTTTCCCCTTGGCATCTTGGCCCTGCTTGAACCAATTCTTCTTCTGTCCTTTACCTGGTTGTCTAGACCTGCTAGGACCTTTACCTTTCTTCTGGTTCAGGTTTGAAGGACCCGATTGGGGCTGGTTAGAATAACTGCCAGAAGATTGGTTACCTTGATTAAACAGTCTTGGTTGATATAAGGGGGTCTGGCTTCTCCACTAATTTTGAGGTGGAGGGCCACATTTAATCACATTGGTCCTGTTAACAGAAGATTGGCCTCTGCATTCTACCTGAGAAATCTGGACATGGAGAGATTTGTGCATAGCACAAAAATCCATCTTCATAAGTATCCATGATGAGACTGCTCATGTTGGGGTTGGCAGCTTCGACAGTCTGCATGATAGTGGAAGCAAGAGTGAAGTAGTTGTTGGGTGAATCTGACAAAAGAATCATAACATATAGGTTTTTGAGAAGATTAAACCCTGCTTTGGTAAGCTTTTGGAACTGGGTATGATAATTGTTGATAGACGTGTTGGCATTACTAGGATCAATGTGAAGTTGAAGAGCCTGATAGAACAGGTTAAACTGTCCAAGGAGTCCAATGGTCCCAAAACATTCTCTGAGGCAATCTCAAAGAGCTTTTGAGATTGAAGGGCAGGTAGCAGGATCTGCCCATTCATATTTCACATGCATAAGCAAGGAATCATTGATTGTACTGGCCATAAGATCAAGTACACATTTGTCTAGTAACTTCCACTTTGCATGATCAGGTGCATTAGCTTGAGCCACATAAGTGAAAGGAGTACTATCAACAATTTCCCAAATGGAATACGCAGATAGAGTAGTCTGGATCCAAAGTCGCCAAATGTCATAGTTCTCTTGACCAACAAGGATGGTAATATGATCGATGAGATTTGTGTCAAACTTGACTTTGGAGGTAGGGAGAGCCATTTAGAGGAGATCTGCAAAACATTGTCAACAATGAATGTTGCAGCCAGAAAAGATGAAAATGAAAAAGTGGTAGTTCCTGGTCCTGAACCTGGTATCTGGTGAAGATGTCTCTTTTTCTTTTCCTATTCCATTTCTCGAAATCCAGTACAATCTATGTTATTCCTTTGATAATTGCTTTCATGTAGGAGGTTCTCAATGCTGGTTAGACATTGGCAAAAAGGAATGTGATTCAAAAAAAATTAAAACTTGTCTCCACAAAGTAATGCGGGTTACCAATATATTTATTGGTAAAAATACCTTCCTGTACATGAATATGATCTAAGTCATGATAAAAATAAGGAACATGTAAAACATGAGAATAACTGTTTAATTTAAGAAATTTTGAGTAAGGAGATTTGAAAGAAGAAGAATAAGGCTTGTCTTCTAGTCCAGACACAGGCCATGTGGAAGGAAGGGACATCTCGACCAAAAGATCAACTATGTTCAAGAATCCATCAACATCTTTCTCCTTCCTTCGCAGCTCTTCTATGTTGTTTTCCCAAAGGACATGCTCCAAGTGCTTGATATATGGCATCAAGCTCATCAGAAGTCTTTGCAGACTTGATGATTTTCTGTAAGTGATGCTGAGCTTTATACTTGGGGTCACAATGGAAAAAAAAATGGAAATGAGCATCAAAGGCTGAGTTCCAATTGCGTTGCAAAGGAGCTTGATGCTTTTTACACAATCTATCTTCATAAATGTAGCCTGGGAGATGCTAATTTGGCTCTAGAGAGTCTTTGTCATATCCATGACACTCCTAGTCCTACTCTGGCCCTCCAGGCACATCTCTGCTCATGATCAAGCAAATCTCCAGTTTGTTCTCACCCAATATGTACCTCTGTTCCTCTGGACAATCTCTCTGTCTCTCTGACTAATCTATACATTATATTATGATACTCCCTTGTTCTGTTTTAATATTAGCTCTGCCCCATATGTACCTCTGACCTGTGCAAGCACAGCTCTGGCACTCATGTCACTGGAGCACAGCATTGGCTTTCTTACCTCCCATCCTCTGTTTCTGTAATCTGTTGCTAATACTATGTACCTCCAACATATATAAACTCCTAGATACCCTCTGTACATTAGCTTGAATATCAACTAGGACAAACTCCTCTTCTTTGTCACTATTTCTGCCCTCTGAAATCTGGGACACCCATATGAACAGTAAGGGCACAGCACACAAGCTGAAACCAAGTCCCATTTGACCCAACTTACCTCCGGAGTTCCAGAGTTGTCACCAGGAGTTGCATGGTCCTAACAGTCTTCGAGAACATAAAATGGACCAGTAGTAGGAAGAAGGTGAGAGCAAAGAATAATTTCATAACCTTGGAAGTGAATGCGAGTAGGAAGGGCATGGTAGTAAGTCTTGGTCAGGAAAGGCTACTTTGATGCTAGAGATTCCCCAGAACCCACTTCCATACCAATGGAACAACTTTGTGAACAGTACCATGATGGACCTGTCCAATACAGACTTACAAGAGCTCTCTGCTGATCCCATGGTCAAGGAAGGGTTATCTCCTCATGTGGTCATGGAACTTCACCTCGTTGTAACACTAAGTGTAGAACCTAGCTTTGTCGGCAAGAGTCACATGATGAACAATGAGAGAGTAACAAGTCTAGTGCTTTGAGGATGGCATGGACCTCAGAGCTAACTGAAGAGTCTACAATGCTTGGTAGGTGTAGAGACTATGAGAAGGGTCTCAACAAGTAGATTGCAATCTACCAGCCGATTGGGCTAGATACTACACTTGTATTGCGTAGAACTAACTGGGGAAATTACAAGTACACTGGGTGTTTATATACTATGAGTGGACCCTGAATAAGGAGTCCTAAAGGGGAAATGGAACAGCAGAATGCTGTTCTAGAAGGGGATACGTTCATGAGGAGAATAGGGTCAAGGGAAAACTGTGGATCATGGAGAGGAACAGAAAATGGAACAAAAGGAAGGCATACAAAAAGGATCAAGGAATTCTGGCTGGAAAAGAAGAGCAGAAGAAGAATGGAACTCCATCAGACAAGGATCTCTAAGGATCAAAGGAATCAGAAGGAAGATCAAAGAAATAGGCGAAATCAGAAGTGGAGTCCTTGGGTTCCCATGTGGTTACCCACGAGTTGAACTTGTGTTCCTTGGCCTCAGTCATCCAGGGGATTTCTGTAACACTCGTGAGGTTCCAGAATCAACAGAAGCTGGATCCAGGAGACCAGAAGACTTGGCAGACATGTTATCCTATTGAGGATCCTTGGAAGAATTACTGAGAAGATGAGGAAAAGGAAGAAATGTGAGACACTCATCTAGAAGCAGTATTCCAGAGCTGGCAGTACCATGCTCTGACTGAAGAGCAGGTAAAATGAGCTGACCGCCTGATCTATCCAATCCAGATTAGACCTTACAAGACCTGGATCAGGTCTTTGACCTTGATTAACAGTTTCATGTATCAGCATGAGACTCTTGGCTCTGCCTACGAAGGTGATGTTGCAATGTCAACAACAAGGATGGTAACAGTGAGTTAGGAGGGATAGAGGGTGATCAATGTTTGGAAGTGAGAGAGGTCAAAGGTATATGAGTAGGATAGACTCCTGTATATCAGATACATGTAGGAGATCCTGAATGAATTATCTCATACATGAAAAAAGGATAAAAAATTAAGTCTGCTCAAGTGAGATCAGGACTAAACCATTGAATCGCCACAGAGCCTCATTCATCATGATTGAAAATCTGTCCTTGTTCCAGAGGACAAGCACAGAAGGGGCAAGGAAGTTTGAAAGAACTACCAGGTGGAACCAAGTAATTGGTTGTAGTGGCAGGATAAGGAGGGGGGTTTTGTGATTCTGGGGTAGACCCAGAAGTTGACTCACATTGTTCTAAATGAAGGATGATGCCAAGAGTCACATAAGCTTCCAGTGTCTGAGTATTAAGGTCAAATTTAAAACCATCATGTAAACAATAAACAATCAATCTCCCAGAATAAGCAGCAAACTCTAAGAGTTTGTCCTTCTCAATGATCACAGATGTCATAGCATAATTAAATACTGCAACGACCATTGATAAGGTCATAGTGAATCCTTCAACCAACCATGAACCAAACAGTAACACTAAAAGATAGGAGGCATTGAGCTAGCAAATGACAAACTCCTCTTTAAGCAGGGTTCATAACCTATCAGGATAATGAAGTCCTGATTACACAGGGGCAAGAAGAGTAATGATATCAGTGGGAGATATGCACTAATTGGTTAATGATTGGTAACAAAGATATCTCAAATAGAGATGAATCCTCAAGAGATAGTCTTCAGATAATAAGAACAATAGATGGAACAGCTAGTGTTTCTAGAGGCTCTGAGTGAGGGAATAAAGCGAAGGACAATAGAAAGAATCATCATTGAGACAGGCTTAAGGCCATGTCTTTTATAGTACTCAGTGATGAAATACTGATGTACGTGATACTGTACATGTTTCAGATATGAAATGTGTAAAAGATATAATGGATAAAACATGTAAGAGAATGTGAAATGTAAAGTAAGATGTGTATCACATCTTATGACACAATGATGTCGTAGTCTAGACCTAAGATAAGAATAGCTTATCTACTATGGTGAGTAATATGGATAGCATAAAAGATAAGGTCATACTGTAGACCATTCTAGAATCTGGTATCAGGAATAAATACTAAAATAGGAAATATCAGAATTCCAACAGCACATCCTCAGGCTGCTCATCTGCTGCCACCTTGCTGTTGCATGGGCAAGTGCGCACCCTGTCCCCCTCATACCAACTCACCCAACCTTGCCCACCCCATCCCCCCCTGTTGCACAAGTGCATGCAGACCATTGTGCCTGCATTCACATTTGCTCACCACCTTGTTGAACCCACCATTGCATGAGCGCATGTGCATGCACATCCCCTCAGGCTGGCAGTGCACCAAAAATGACATGACCCATGGATAGACCCACCATGGGTCTTTGTGCAGGTCATTAATCTTGTACCCACATGCAAACCCAGACCTGCAACACAGGTCCAATAGCTGCATACAAACTTTTTTTCCTCTGTATATGGAGTACCTGGGTATCCGAGTGGTAGTTCTGGGCACACACAACACTCTCAGACACAGACATTCAGTGTGGGGCAGATAGAGGGTGACAGGGTGTCATGATTGTAGTTCCACTGTCAAGATTGAAGATTTATTTTTACAGCTTTAGGTGACAAATAAGACATGTATGTTGCATTAATGTAAAAATTGTATTTGTGGGGAAACCTTTATATGCCAATCTGCTTGCTTGCAGACATCATTCTGGTGACATCAGGATAAGGTCTTATATAGTCTTACATGAGGTTTGAAACAGTTAAAATCAATCGCATTCTTGGACAGGTTACAAGGAAATATAAGGATATCATATTGTGCGGCAGTAATGGCTAGTTTCCAAATATGTCACACAAATGAAAAAGTTAAATACAAAGAACCAGAAAGCTAAATATAAAATTTGTATATATTGGCAAACCCTTATATGCCAATATAACTAGAGATTCCATGCTAGCAGATATGTCATTCTGACAGCATTCTGATAAGGTCTTATATGGTCTTATGTACCTGTTATATTATCACACATTGTGTTGACAAGTTGCCAATATTTGTCATGCAAACACAATAATATATTCCCTTATATTTCCTTATATTCCCTTGGCAAGATGTGGCCTAATGCGAGAAACTCCCATTATATATAGTGAACTTGAGGTCTACCCAATGCGTTAGCCCACACAACTTGCATGCATGTCTGACTCATGTAGCTTCTCCAACTTCAATCTTCTTTCACTGCCACTACAGGATTTGAGCTACAAGACTCTAGTTTCAAGTTGATGCAACAGCAGCACACCATGACCTAGCTATATAGTATGAAGCCGAGCCATCTAGTAACAATGCTCAACCCAAATGAACTTCAAAGTTGTTTGTAGGTTGGACAAAAGTATTTTATTGCGGGATGGGATCTAGTGAGCACTACTGCATGCCTTCACTTGTTCGCATGTTTGTATGCATGTTTTTGTGATGCGGTATGCTATGCTCAGGCTGGAGGAATGTTCCCTTTGGAAACCCAGCCTGTGCAGAAAAGCACCAAAAGCACAAGGTGATGGGCCGTAAACACTGCAAAGAAGGCATATGAACCACAGCTTATTGACATCATTGTCTCCATCTTCACCAAGTAGCAAGCAACAAGTCGGTGCACCAACAAAGGTCCAATCCCAACCTTGTACAAACTCAAAGATGTGAAACTGCAACACTTTCACCTGCAACAGATATTGTGCCATGTAAATCAAGGGACAGATCTTAAGTTCAATGGCAACATGCAGCCATCACTGGCATCTGGAGTTGTGAGATCTTGCAATTGCCTCCCCGACTCGTTCCAGGATCGTCCAGCACATCTTCACTGATCACAACTGTCATCTTGATTCCATAGTTCTCACAATTGGAAACCTGCATGCATCAAAGGTTGTGTATTCTGCTAATAGTCAATTCCTCCTACTCTTACCTGAGTCATTTGCAGTTGTTTAAGCGGTGAAATCATGACGGAAATTGAGTTCGGTTGAAGTAGGATTGGAATGAGTAGACTCCACAAGGTTTTTCCACTGCTCATCACGTCTATTTGGGATTGCAAGAGAACTTGAGACTCGGAGTAGTCATTGTCCTATCTGGTCAGATCTTAAAGTATTCAGCGTATTCCTTAAGCGAGCACAATCTGGTAGGGCATAACCTTGATAAGTGAAATTAGTATCAGCATGCCTGCTGTGTGTCTATCCTATTTTGGGACCACTGATCCACAGCTTTGACAAGACCGCCAAGTTCCTTCTTGATTTGGGAATGGCATTTTGTCTTTCCTAATTAGGAACAGGGTCCTAAAACCTTTGTGTACAGTGTCTGACTTGTGTGATTTATTTCAGGCTGTGTCAGCCTTTTCTTTGTATACCTAGTCCCTTGGATATTGTATTTAATGTACCTTAGTATCAGTCACAAGTCATTGCCCCAAATGTTATACTATTCAGTGGGCTACACTAGTGTGCAAACACTTGCATGCAACTGAGGCGCAGCACATTGTAAGTATTCGTACACACAAATATCCACCAGACATAGGTACAACAAACTGAAAGACTAGTCATAGCAAGTCGCGGAGGGGACAAACAGTCGAGAAAACGAAACGAAAAGGTTATTACAAGCCTCAGGGACAGGACTATCAACGGACGTTATGGAACTGTCAAAACCTGTCACAGAACTGTCAAACGATCAAGCCTGGAGCACAACTGCACCTGGGTCTCGACTCACTATCTTCAAGAAAGATAAGCCTTATGGAAGCGTCAAAGACGCTGGTTTTTCCAAAAATTGAGAATGATAAACATATAAGAAATGAAACAAATCAGTAGTTAGTAATCTAGACAGGGATCAAGGTATACTCAAGTAGTCCCTGAGGGACAGACAGTGGCATGACAATCTCTGAGGTGCCATGTTGCCAATAGTAGTCTTCTTGCTAAGCATTCTTTCGACCTGACCTGATTCAATATCTTTGCTGCCCGCGATAAAATGGACTACATATGTAAAAACACGTCGCCTAGCGAGTAGCAACAGCAAAATGGCATTTGTATGCATCTTGGCTGCATCACTGAAATGAACAGCAGAGAAAAGGACATCCGTGAGCAATGAGAGGTTGAAGACTGGGATGGGCTATCGAACACAATAAACTTGACGGTTCACCATGTTAGAATTTGGGATGTGGGACTGTGACCACACAGTAAGGAATAATCTTGTTTGTCCAACGATGGTACAACTTGATTATGTAAGCACTCAGAGCAGAAACTTTACTAAGAGCCCATTTGGAAACCTGAAAATTAGCAAATTTTGGACAGCCACCATGGCTGAGCTCGTGTCTGAGTTTGAAATCAAAACTTTGTTTTTCTACCCAAAGATGGATTACTATCGCAATGATTCCAGATGTATCTTGGTATACCTCGCTTCCTTAGCAACTTTATTGACACACTTTGTGGTTGATCATTATATACACTATCAGATGTTCAAACCTCCCAATGAAAAAGCCTCCTGGAATGCCAAGGAAGTCGAGGCGCTTGTCCACTATCTCCACACCCATCATGCAGAAGCCAGCAATGGTGGTAACTTCAAGACTGCAACCTTCAATGCTGCCACTGAACATCTTGCACCACTCTGGACAGTGGGGGCAACAAAGGTGGGCCAATCAGTCAAGAACAAGTGGACTTCTTCGGTATGTACCTGATTTTGCTTGCCACACACCACTGACATCTGATTTTGATAGATACGAAAGATGCATGTGGAGATTGAGACCTATCATGGCCTATCCGGCTGTCATTATGATGATGAACATGGGGCTGCCATCAATGGAGAGGATGTGGAGAACATTTGGGCTGATTGGTATGTGTTCCTATGATACAAATTGATCGGATATCACAACTTTGGTATATTTCTACTACAGAAGCACCCTCTAATGTGCCCCTTCAAACACCAAGGATGGGAATTTAGCAAGTACATGCGTGAGATTATACCTAATGGAGGCGCCAGAGGAGCTAGCTCATTTGCCCTGTCCTCATCCATTGAGGTCGCACACCCTGGAGCTGTAGAAGCTATTACCGTCACAGATGTGCCCCAGCCCCAGCCCAATGGTGCCACCGATAGTGGCTTAGAGAGCAGCAGCAGTACCACCTCTGCAAAGGGCAAGGAGTGTGCAGTCCCCATTGCTGCTTACAGGCCAAAACCGACCATGACTGCCACCACCATGTCCATGGCTCCTGCTACATCCATGGCTCCTGCTGTTGCCTCCAGTACAGGAAAGCAGTCACACTCAGATATAACTGGCGACAACTCAGCATCAGTCATAACATCATCTGCTCTTCCCTTCTCTAGCACATCGTCTCCCCTTCCCTTTTCTGGCATGTCACTTTCTGGTCCTGCCATGAAAAAAATGAATCCAGCAATGGCCTCGGCCTTGGCCATACCCTCGTCATGCAAATCTGCCACTGCTCAGCAGTCCCACACCGCCGAGACCCTCATGCTTGGTATGCAAGAATCCCTCAACCTCCTCACTTCGTCGCTCGCCAATATAGCTACCTCTACTGAAAACAAAGTGTTGGCCCATCGGGAACTGGCAATGCAAATGCTGCACAAGCAAGACAACGATCTACCAAAGGACATCAAAGCATTCATCAGGGCAATGATTGCACGTAATGTAGGTTTCACAGAAGTATATACATTGACCACTGACAAGGACAAACATTTGGACTATGTAAGAGTAGAGGTTGAGGGTATGAGAATCAAGTCCAATGCTAGAGAGCCTGTGCCGATCAGCCTTCCTAACCCTTTCTAGCTCGTTTGTTGTCCTTTCAAGTTGTACGACCACTCACATTGTAGTACTACCATGTATGTTTGCCTGTACTAGTCACACTATCATCCATCGTTTAAAAGGATTAAGTTGCCCAAATAGTGAAGTGAAACCATACATGTATTCTACTTGGTGTCTACACTATCCTCCAGGAAGCAACCTTCTGATTTGTTGTCCATTTCATCGTCAGAAAAAATCTCCCCATTGTCTACATAGTCCCCCCCAGAAAGAATGTGCTGATACTCATCCCACATTGCTTGAGTGGTTTGATCATGGAATGAACATGTTGCATGCGTGCCATCATCCTCGTCAACCCTTCCATCCTCCAAGTCTCCCTGTGGACCCAACGAGGAATGCGCTTCAATATCATTCTCGAACTCATGGACCCTTTCATTGTCAAGAACCTCCTCTGCATCATGGATCTGAATGAAGTTGTGTATCGCACACAGTGCTGCAGGGATGCAGGCCTGGATATCCATATGGTATTCAGGGGAGAGTAAAAGAACCCGAAACTGACGTTTGAGTACACCGAAGATGTGCTCAATCACATTCTGCGCAGAAGCATGTTGAAGGTTAAAGAGTTCCTCTTTATTTGCTGGTCTACCAATGTTGATTTCAGCTCGCTGTAATAGTTCATTGTGCTGACATACCTCAGCTGTGCTCAACGCCACTCAGCTAAGTGATAGCGAACTCCCTGATATGGGATGAGGATCTCGGGACACAGTGGAAAACCAGCATCTCCGAGAAAATATCTGCCATCTGGAATATGCAAATCCCTTGAGCGTGCATCCTGGTAGATTCATGCATCCATAGCTGATCCCTCCCATCCTGTGAGTGCATACGTGAATAGCATATCAAAGTCACATGCAAACAAGCAATTTTGTGAGATAAAGCCTTTGTGATTCCAAAATGCTGCCCGAGATCTCGCAGGCAGTGCTGCGCTGATGTGACTACCATCTATAGCACCCACAGCACCCTTGAAATATGGCCAGAACCGGGGGTTTGTACAGATCTTCGTGTGGATCTGGTCAGCAGCTGTCATGTGGACAAATCATGAGTAGGATGGTGGGGATGAAAAGATAGTGAGCATTCTGTGGAAATATCTAGTGAAAGGAGTGAGGGGTCAAGGGCAGTGCATGGAAAGAATACTCACCATGAAATTGTCTCGTTTGACCTTTGAAAGTGTTTCCCAACATGTCTGATCGTTAAGCCAGTGCCACTCGAGTAGAGAAAAATAGCGAGCTGTTCTTCAAGCGATACAAACTTCAAGTTGCAGGGCTCGAAGCTCTGAAACGAGTTCAGAAAAGACATGTGCATGCTGTTGAGAATTCTGGTATTTCATATTCAGATATTCATTTCCTGATACCAGATTCTAGAGTGGTCTATGACCTCATCTTTACACTATCCATATTACTCACCATTATTAGATAAGTTTCTCTTATCTTTGGTCTAGACCATGACATCATTGTGTCATGAGATGTGA